>BSBK01006966.1:2500-103189 GCA_027943335.1 Chamaecyparis obtusa
TGACGAGGCTTTTTGTTGCTTTATTGACTTCAAAAAAGACTTTAATTTAATTTGTTCATGGACTGAGACCTTAAATTATTGAGCTTCTCTTTGTTTCGAGAAGAGTATAACATTATCTACTTAGTAGGGAAAACCACATGAAGGTGGAAGCTCATTTGGCCTCTCCTAGGAGCCTCCTATGACCCTTTACAACATTTTAAGACCTCTAAGATGTATTCTTAGGGATCATAAATGGTGGTAAAGGGTCTGTTGGATCTTTTTATTGTAGGACCAAACTTGAAGCAAATAGTTGGCCTTATGGCTCGGTTAGACACTCAAGTTTGACAAGGAAACAGTCCAATTGATGAGGATAGAGAACATCTTCCTTCTTCTTTGAGCTCCACAATCACTCAAGTGGGTATTACCTTATCTGCACATTCAAGACACCTCATGACAAACCAAAGGCCTGTAAACAAATTAATGTGGAATAGCAATCAATCTCCTATAGGTATCATGTACCCTAATGATAGAAAATCTCATGCAATAGCCCTACTTGCATGGAATGAGACTGAAAGCTAGAGACTTATCCTAACAACAAGAAAGGGAAAGGGTGGAGCTGAAGTGAAAAGATTTTAAAATGAGTTTGAAGGGACCCTTGAGATACCCTAAGTCTTTCATAGACCAGTGCCTTATCCAATGGGCCACAGAGTGAAACACCTTATTGCAAGAGAAAGCTATGAAACAAGAACACAATATGCTCAATGTGTTGATGCCTCACATCAATCACACACCATGACCAAACCTCAACTTAGTTCCCACCTATGTATTCAAATATTTTATTACCCATCAAAGGATTTTGACCCTCCCCTTAGAAGAGACCTATGAATAGACAATACATTAACCAACATCCAATGAAAGACAAGCATGACCTATCCTTGATATTTCAGCTCATACATACATGAATACTAACCCTGAACCAGTTATCTCTATGAAGACAACTCCACCAACAAGCTCTTAGGAAATGCAAAGTAGAAAAACTAGACATCCTTGATGATTGACTAATGAGTTCAGAATTCAAATGGAGATAGCTTGACAATAGTAAGAGTATATTAACTTCTCATACATAAGACAAGTCACTTACAATATGTATTGTGTTCTCAGAACCAACAAGAGAAAGAGGAACACTCTATATGAAAAGAAGAAGAGAAAGATCTACAAGAAAAGGATCCTTCAGCATGGAACCAAAACCATCAAGGAAATTGGAACCACTGGAATTGATGAAATTCAAAACCCTCACAAAGTCAAAAAAGCTACAACTTATACCACTAGCTACCTTAGAAACCCAAAATAGGTTGCAACAAGCTACAGATAGCTAGGGCTAGGGTTACAATAGCTAACTGTAGCAAAATTTCAAAAAACCACTGGAGGGAAAACCAGCACCAGCCTACAAAAAGCCTCAAGCAACAAAATTTGTCCTTCACCAGGTACAAAACTATCATGCAGTCAACCACAGGAACCCTGGATCACATCGCAACAACCATCTCCACCAAACCAGTCAAATCTGGCCATGCAAGCATTCAATACTAGTTCTTATGGTTGGAAAGTCCTTTTGATATTCAAATTTGCAAAGAAATGGCTTTCCCAGGCTTAGCAACTTGACCATTCATCCCTAGTCACAAAATCACGCAGTCATAAACTTCACCGCTATAGGAATCCTAGCTCCATTTTATGCTAGTCGCATGATCACAAGGGAAGAAACCCTGCTATCTGATCATGCGACAACATCTAGCAAGACCAATGAAACACATGCACATTACAATATTTGGTAAGCAGACCTTCATATCTTATCATTCTCCTATGTCAACTAACCTACTGCCAACCCTTTCAACCAATGAGAAAGAACAACTTCAGCAAGACCTGACACACGGACCCACCTGCTAACTCCACAATGATGACACAAGGGGTTTGTCACATGATCGCATAGCTAGGAGATGGGCTATGCGAACATGCAACACACCTCAACTCTTTACCATCGCATATACACCACCACTAAGTCTGGTAGTTAGTCACATGATCTCATAGGCTTGAAAAAGGCTATGAGAACATGTGACAAACTATTAGCATTATGTCTTGGCCCCACTGACCATCTACCAAGTCACCACCACATCAACCAATCAGAAACAAGCATAGGGACCATTGACCCATCCACAAACATGCCCTCAAAATTGAATGGCAGGTGCATGATCGCATGGGCTTGAAACCTCCCATGAGATCATGCACCAACCACAGGATCTACCATGTCACCCTTCTGTCTAGATCTCCTAGGCCCATTGACGAAATGCCACCTCACTTCCATGGACATGTGTCAACCAGTCACATGATCACATAGCTAAAAATTGGGCTATGCAATCATGTGATAGCCAACCAAAGCCAGCACATGACTACCAATGGGACCACTAGCCAAGGAAAGAGCCTTGTCACATGGTCGCATGTCAGAAAATTCTGACATGTGATCATGCGACAACTAGTTAAATCTAAGGTTTGAAAACTTGGGCCCACCATTATGCGACTGCGTGACTAAGGCAAAGAAAACCACCAACCAAGTCGCTAGATGTTAAGGGCTTAACTACCAGGAATCAGCAACCAAGAGATAACCGCAAGTCACCAGGTCATGGAATGAAGACTTAACCGCCAGGCACCTGAACACCGCTAAGAACTAGGACCCACATGGACAGGTGGCAAGGGGTCACATGATCACATGTCAAAAAAGTTTGACATGCGGCCATGCGACAACCAATCATTTTGAAACCTTTGAAGACTTGAGCCCACCATCCATCCCACTTGCACATTTAGGGAATGCCAGTAAATAGTAAACTGTGAGGATGAAAACACACAGGGTTTTCGATGGAAAAGATAAAAAACACACAAGGTTTCTGATGCCAAAAGATAAGCACACAAAAGATGGAAGGCACAAGGTTGAAAACAATGAGGGTTTTCACATAGACTGAAAACATCATGGATTTTCAAAAACATTGTGGGTTTTTGACACTGTAGCAGATTTTAAAATATTATTTCCTGCAGACCTCAAAACTTGAATAATTCTCTGGATTTTGTAATTCAGCACATGCAATTTGGACTAGAGCAAGGTGACAACATGAAGAACATAGGGCAAGAAATTTTTACAAAAACATTTACAGGGAAGAGGCCATTTTCATAGGATTTTTGCATAAATAGGAAAATGGACTAACAGTGGTTCTAGCTGGGGACGATGGGTAACTTGTGCCCATGCGAGAATTTAGGATTTTTGGGAGAGCAGACCACCCACTGAAAAAGGAATAGAGACCTCAAAAAATACAAGGAATAGGAAAGAAAGACACACAAAAGGAAAAGGGAAAACTATACAAAGATTTACAATATTTACAAAAGGCTCAAGGCCCCAAAACTTTTGATCATCCTTTACCTCTATCAAACAAGTAGTTTTCATCTCCATTCAACAGAGGAAAATTGAAAATTTTGCTTCCATGTGACAGAACACAATTATATCCATTTTCCAAAAGCTCAGAACAAAAATTACTATCACATTCCTCCTGAGGGCTGGAGAGGTAATCATACCAATTCTAAAAATGATGTGGCACATGCATGTTGCAGTCAAAAAGGAAAATATTGAAGGAGCCACAAGATGAACCATCCTCAATCCTGTCAACAAACCTAGGAATTCTACTATCCACATGGAAAGAAAAACAATCCAGCTCACTTGAATCACTGATGTAGACACCATCAGCCTAATTTATATTAGAAAAATGCACCTCTAAGGAGAAGATGAATCGATCCTCATGCAAACATTGAGGGAACTCATCACATGGGACATGATCATTGAACATAGGTTCAACCTGCATTTTATCAACAACTGAAAAAACCAAAAATTGTTGATAGGTGGGAAGAGAAACATCAACTTGTCCATGAGATGGTGAAGCTTGAGTAGCTAAAAGGCCATCCTTCCATGGCTTAGCAAAAGATTCAAAATCAGAAGAGGATTCAGAATCGACACAACTTTTCCAATCGGTACTCCAAACAATATCAGGGACCACTGAGTCACTTGAAACTAAGAAAACATTGGCAACCTCATCATCCAAAACATCATATATAATAGGGTTTCTACATGGTGGTGCTAGGGTAAGAAGGGGAGAAGAGGCACACATGTCAAAGTTAGATCCCATTGACTCATGTTCCATATGAAAATCAATGTGTGCTGGATGTAAGAACTCAGAAACATCCCTCCCTGAATATCTAAGATATTCACAAGACAAGAGGTCTAAAATTTGTTCACTATGAAGTGAACAATTTTCCTCAAGAACATCATCTTCTGCCATATAATCATCAGCAATACCTTCATCTATCCAATCCTCTTCTTCATCTGACTGATTGCAAAGACTTTCTACCCCATATTGAGAAAAGGCATCACTTTCATGACTGCAAGAAAGAGTGTCAACACCTGACACATCTCCTTCATAAATTTCATCATTCTCAATATTAGCACTAATGAGAAAAGCCCCAAGTGCATCCTCAAGTTCAAGACTACCATCACCAAGTACCCAATCCCTAATACATATATAATGCTCTTCCCACAAGGCATTTGACCAATTGGTTGATTTAGGAAAATAAAGATCCAAGAATAAACCAACGAAGTCAGATTTAGGAAACTCAGCATCCTTAGGAAGCTCATCATATACTTCACAAAATCAATCATAGAACAAGGATATGGATAAATCCTTTCTACTTCCCACTTTTAATCTTACTAATCTTATGCAATCCCTAAGGATGCCCTCCTCAAGGAAAGCCAGCTCCTTATTCAACTTATCCATTAAACTTACTGCAATACTTCCATATAATTTTTCCAAATTGCAACTGAAAACTTGAAGTATGCTAACCTCTACTCACACCTTATCCTTCTTTTAGTTCTCAATCACTTTATAAGGAACATTTGAAACTTGAGAAGTACCTGGGAGTGTTGCAGCAGAAGACCTTGTTGACTAGAAGGCAGGGTAGATCTTTGAGCTCACCTTGAAGCTCCATCAGATAACTTTGTCATGTAGAGTCACCACCTCCTTGAAGAGGAAAATAATTCTTTGTTTCTTCTTCCAACCAATACAAAACTCCACAAGTAACCACACTATTTATCAGAAGAAACACTGATCAAACAGAGAAAATCAGAGCCGCCACTCACAACTAGGTGAGAAAATATCAGCAAATGGTTTGTTTTTGTATTTGACTCTTTCCAATGGCCTCCCCACTAGAGTCTCCATTTTTTTGGATCTTTTTCTTGCAAGACCAAACTTGAAGCAAATAGTTGGGCTTAGATCTCAGTTAGACACTCAAGTTTGACAAGGAAACAGTCCAATTGATGAGGATAGAGAACATCCTCCTTCTTCTTTGAGCTCCATAATCACTCAGGTGGGTATTGCCTTATCTGTACATTCAAGACACCTCATGACAAACCAAAGGCCTACAGACAAATTAATGTGGAATAGCAATCAATCTCCTATAGGTATCCTATACCCTAATGATAGAAAATCTCATGCAATAGCCCTACTTGCATGGAATGAGACTGAAAGCTAGAGACCTATCCTAACAACAAGAAAGGGAAAGGGTGGAGCTGAAGGGAAAAGATTTTAAAATGAGTTTGAACGGATCCCTAAGATACCCTAAGTCTTTCATAGACCAGTGCCTTATCCAATGGGCCACAGAGTGAAACACCTTATTGCAAGAGAAATCTATGAAACAAGAACACAATATGCTCAATGTGTTGATGCCTGACATCAGTCACACACCATGACCAAACCTCAACTTAGTTCCCACCTATGTATTCAAATATGTTATTACCCATCAAAGGATTTTGACCCTCTCCTTAGAAGAGACCTATGAATAGACAATACATTAACCAGCATCCTCTGGAAGACAAGCATGACCTATCCTTGATATTTCAACTCATACATACATGAATACTAACCCTGAACCAGTTATCTCTGTGAAGACAACTCCACCCACAAGCTCTCAAGCAATGCAAAGTAGAAAAAATAGACATCATTGATGCATGACTAATGAGTTCAGAATTCAAATGGAGATAGCTTAACAACAGTAAGAGTATATTTACTTCTCATACATAAGACAAGTCACTTACAATATGTATTGTGTTCTCAGAACCAACAAGAGAAAGAGGAACACTCTATATGAAAAGAAGAAGAGAAAGATCTACAAGAAAAGGATCCTTCAGCATGGAGCCAAAACCATCAAGGAAATTGGAACAATTGGAACTGACAAAATTCAGAACCCTCACAAAGTAAAAAAAGCTACAACTTATACCACTAGCTACCTTGGAAACCCAAAATAGGTTGCAAAAAACTATAGATAGCTAGGGCCAGGGTTACAATGGCTAACCACATCAAAATTTCAAAAAATCATTGGAGGGAAAACTAGCACCAGCCTACAAAAAGCCTCGAGCAATAAAATATGTCCTTCACCAGGTACAAAACCATCATGCAGTTGACCACAGGAACCCTGGATCACATCGCAACAACCATCTCCACCAAACTAGTCAAATCTGGCCATGCAAGCATTCAATACCAGTTCCTATGGTTGGAAAGTCCTTTTGATATTCAAATTTGCAAAGAAATGGCTTTCCTGGGCTCAGCAGCTTGACCATTCATCCCTAGTCACAAAATCACGTAGTCATAAACTTCACCGCTATAGGAATCTTGGCTCCATTTTATGCTGGTCACATGATCTTAAGGGAAGAAACCTTGCTATGTGATCATGTGACAACATCCAACAAGACTAATGAAACATAAGCACATCACAATATTTGGTAAGAGACCTTCATATTTTATCATTCTCCTATGTCAACTAACCTGCCGCCAACCCTTTTGGCCAATGACAAAAAACCACTTTAGCGAGACCTGACACACGGACCCACCTACTAACTCCGCAACAATGACACAAGGGGTTTGTCACATGATCGCATAGCCAGGAGATAGGCTATGTGAACATGTGACACACCTCAACTCTTGACCACCGCATAACCACCGCCGCTAAGTTTGGTAGTTAGTCACATGATCTCATAGCCTTGAAAAAGGCTATGAGAACATGTGAAAAACTATTAGCATTATGTCTCAGCCCCATTGACTATCTACCAAGTCACCACCACATCAACCAATCATAAACAAGCACAAGGATAGTTGAACCATCTGCAAACAGGCCCTCAAAATCGAATGGTGGGTGCATGATCGCATGGGCTTCAAACCTCCCATGAGATCATGCACCAACTACAAGATGTTCCATGTCACCCTTCTGTCTGGATCTCCTGGGCCCACCGATGAAATGCCACCTCACTACCATGGACACATGTCAACCAGTCCCATGATTGCATAGCTAGAAACTAGGCTATGCGATCATGTGATAGCCAACCAAAGGCTGCACATGACTGCCAATGGGACCACCAGCCAAGGAAAGAGCCTTGTTGCATGGTCACATGTCATAAAATTCTAACATGCAATCATGCAACAACCAGTTAAATCTAAGCTTTGAAAACCCAGGCCGACCATTACGTGACCACATGACTAAGGCAAAGAAAATTGCCAGCCAAGTCACTAGATGTTAAGGGCTTAACCGCCATGAATCAATGACCAAGAGATAACCACAAGTTGCCAGGTCACAGAATGAAGACTTAACCACCAGGCACCTAAACCTCGCTAAGAATTGGGACCCACATGGATAGGTGGCAAGCGATCACATGATCACATGTCAGAAAAGTCTGACATGTGGCCATGCAAAAACCAATCATTTTGAAACCTTTGAAGACCCAGGCCCACCATCCATTGCACCTGCACATTTAGAGAATGCCAACAAATAGGAAATTGTGAGGATGAAAACACACAGGGTTTTTGATGAAAAAGATCAAAAACATACAAGGTTTATGACGCCAAAAGATAAGCGCACAAAAGATGGAAGGCACAAGGTCAAAAACAATCAGGGTTTTCACACAGACTAAAAACATCATGGATTTTCAAAAACACTATGGGTTTTTGACACTATGGTAGATTTTAAAATATTGTTTCCTACAGACCTCAAAACTTTAATAATTCTCTAGATTTTGCAATTCAGCATGTGCAATTTGGACTAGAGCAAGGTGACAACATGAAGAACACAAGGTAGGACATTTTTATAAAAACATTTGTAGGGAAGAGGCTATTTTCATAGGATTTTTGCATGAACAGGAAAATGGACTAACAGGGTCATAAGGGGTCCTGGGACACAATAGCTAAGAAACATAATTGTAGGCATGATGGTCACAATTTTTTGGAGACAACATAATTGAGTTGTATACCCAGACAATGGAGAGCAACTCCTGCACCCTCGATTCAAAGTTGACTAGATCTATTTTCTCATGAATACAAGGTTCTCCAATAGATATATTCAATTTGGAATTGGGGGCGCAGAAGTTGTTGATCTGCATCGCTTGGGTACACAACTCAATTACATTGTCTCCAAAAGATTGTGACTATGATGCCTACAATTATGTTTCTCAGCTATTGTAAAATCTACATTTATGTTTCTTAGCTGTTGTATTACTTAGCTACTCAAGTTAAATGAGGCAACTGCAAACATTTTAATAGATTTTAATTATTAAATAATGAAATTTGCATATACTAGTGTTCTAAGCACCCTCATTACATGATTTATTATTGTAAGCCCCCTCTGACTTATTCATCTAGAAAATGAAACTACAACCTATTCTGATTGAGACAAACCTTATAAAACAACAACTAAGAAGGATTGCTTGCCAACATCTGTCAAATACATCTGTTGGAGGACCTTGTATTCATGAGCAAATGTTGGCTAGCGATATTCCTTCTTAGCTGTTGTTATTTTATAAGGTTTGTCTCAATCTCAATAGGTTATAGTTTCATTTTCTAGATGTGTAAGTTAGAGGGGGCTTACAATAATAAATCATGTAATGAGGGGGCTTAGAACACTAGTTTATGCAAATTTTATAATAAATCTATGGATGCTGCATGGTACGAAGCCTCACTCAAGCTTGAAAATGATAGTCAATCCATAGTCAAGGTCAAGGAACAAATGGAATAACCAAGAAACCACTATACATTAAATCATGTGATTGATAGCAGATTGGGGCTCACCTAAGCCATAAACATGAAGAATTATTCTAAAAAAACATGTAAACCATATATATGCACACTTGATGCAAAGAGAAGTTATGTCATATCAATATTAAAATATTAGTTACAATATGAAAATACTAAACTAACTAATTCCAGAGTTCATCTCTACATATGTTCGTAATAAAGATATGTGATTACAATACAAAGAAGGCATCATAAAAATATAATTTCAGAATTTGCCCTAGCTTGACATGTTTTGCACTCAAATCCTTCATCGTGGATAAGTGGAGATGGGCGGATAGATGCAGATGAGTTGTCATCGACCCAACTAAAGTATATGTAGTCATTATTTCCCTATGATACCCAGTCTACATTAGTTCTTATATTATAATGAATAGTATTTACATTAGAAAATTTAAATATATACACATTAGCAACCTTTTTTCTATTTGGGCAGCACCAAAATTGTCATCCAGGGTTGTTCAGTGTCTGTGAAGTCTTCAACACACATTGCCCACCACCACATTGACAGTTTGGCACATTGACAAGAATCATCGAGCCTATATCAATAATGCACCACACCATCATTACTAAATTTATTATTTTTATATGAAATAGACCAAGGAGTACCATCAAAAATATTAACCATTTACAATAATGAAAAGTAAACCTAAATCAAATAGCTCATTTTTTTATCAGCATGTGTAGTCTTTGTGTATATGAAAAATGAAAGAAATATGAAGCTGAAATAAAATAGTGAACAAAATAGTATTCCACATAGAGTAATTGAAATATACCATCAAAAGAAGGTGACAAAATCCTATCATGAAGCACAAACATAGGAAATAAAAAGGGACAAAAGACAAGAAATAAGAAAAATCATTACGAATATAGAAAAATCATTTATACTATAATAAAAAAAAAAGAAAAACTCTTTGTCAACAATTTTTAAAATCATTAGGACTATAGAAAAGTAATTAAGACTATACAAAATCAAATTTTAGAAATGGATGGTTCTGATGCTTTGCCATTACAACAACTAAGAATTCATCATTGGTATTGTGTATTCCATTTAAGTATGTCATCATAGGTGTAATCATCTCGCCAACCTTAATGAGCAACATTTGTGATATATGTCAAGTACTTATAATTAGTATTCCCAACAAATAGACACTTAGTAGTAAAAGCATGTCCTTTGGTTTACTAGTTTACTTATAATCAATATGCCCTTGATCACTTTTCTAGTTGTTTTGTCCATTACTAAGATCTAGTAATATGAAGTTGTGCCTCCACATTAAAAATTTGTTATATTAGTTCACACACCTACATGTGCTTTGAGGAATGTCCATACCCTAGGCAAAAGCTCCCATATTGGTACAAGTAGGAAGAATGCTGACAAAAGTTTGTAGAAAGAAGATTTGTAGTTGTCAATTGCATTACTCAAAAGTTCTATGAGCCTTTTCAATAAATATATTTTGTGGAAATTAAAACTTCCCTGTCTTTTATGTTTTGATGGAATCCTTATATTGTTTGTAGCCTCTGGCTTGAATTGATGGATATCCACACTATGATCTATGGCTCCCAAATTAGTGCAGGAAGATTGGACATTGGAAAAGGTTCTCAAATCTGTATATATACACATGTATGTACACACACACACACACACACACATACATGTGTGTGTATATATACACATACACACACATACACACACACACACATATTATATATATATACACATACATGTGTGTATATACACACATGTGTGCATATATACACAAATAGACACATGTGTGTATACACAAATACACACATGTGTGTATATACATATACACACATTTGTGTATATATACACATATATACACATATATACACACACATGTCATGCCCAAAATTAGGGCAAAACACACACAACAATTTATTTTTTATAAAAGACTCATACTACAAGGTTGAAACATAACAATAGATCAAACCTCAACCTATGCACTCAAATCTTAAGGAAATCTAGGGCACAAAGCATCTCAAATGCCATCAACCATAATGCCAGTAAAAATCACTACATCCACATGAATGACTCATCCTTTCTCTAAGGGTCTCTAGAATGTGATTCAAGACCATAACCTACGTCTCCTTGTTCTCGCAGAACACTGATACATGCTCCAAAATGAGCCTCCTAGCAAATTCTCCCTCAATGAGACCAACATGACCTTACCCTTTGAGAATGACCATCAAAACCACACCATAAGGATATTCGCGCAAAGGGGTAAATGAGGGAGGCACTACAACACATTTGTGTATATACACACATATACACATGTATGTTTGTATATACACATATGTATATATGAACATATATACACACATGTATATATATACATCCTTATAGCAATATAATATACATCCTTATAGTCACAGATCCCACGAAAAATTAAATTTGCTTTTAGAAAAATTGGAATTTCCAATTCCACCTAGTTAAGTTGAAGATGAAATGCCCATTTTGGGGGCAAAATTGGAATTTGAAAATTCCAATTCCAATTTTTTGGATGGACACAAACATGGAATTGAAGGTCACATAGTAAGATTTGAAATGTTTTGAGAGTCACCTATTGTGACTGTACCCACACAACAATGGCATATATTGACTTGTATAGTTTTCTTTCTCTGTGTTGTTACTACAATAGGACTTTAAGAAGAATGGGGGTCATTCCATGAACACAGAGGCCTAATCTTCATGGAGTGACATTTTTAACTTGTATTATAAATTCCTAACATTGCATATGCAGAATCAAGTAGGGTTCAAGGTGATCACAACATTGACCAGTGAGAAAATACATTGAAAATGAATGCCAAAGTATAGTAGTGGCTAATCTGTCCAAACAAGGGGTGAGTTTTATGTTTGGAAATGTTCTAACATGTTGATTAGATGGTGAATTAGTCACCAATTTGATGTAGAAGTGTGTGGAGATAGGAAATTGAGAAAGCCCTAAAAACAAGGGTTTGGAGACATAAAATTGGGGTTTTCGGTGTTGCAGTGGGACTGTGTTTAATTCCTTGGAGATTTGGACATTTTGAATCATTATAAGAGACTGTTGAAGGTTTGGGGTCTTAGAAGTATAATAGTGTGATTCCCAAACCCTGAAGAGTTGAACACATGGATAGTTAGTATATCAAGTGGAGTGTCATTTGTATAGCTTTACATCTTGAAATGATAAAATGAAAGTCACGTTGACAAAATAAAAGTCAATCAGAGATGATTAATTTCATACACATTTTTTATTATTCAAAAGAAAAAATTATGTTTCCTTGTGGGACAGGTATAGGACTTCATTGATTCATTCATGTAAGTTGTGAAAAATATTCTCCCTTTAGGTCTCTAAAGCCAAAAAAAGAATTCCACACTCATGAAATATTTAAATAGCCACTTGTGAGGCAAATATTTGAAACTACAAAAGCTTAGTGAAGGTTTGTCCTAAAATTAGGACCATGACTTATATGGATTCAATGGTACTTTTCCCTCCTATAAATTAATTTTAATAAAGGTTCCAAGCTAAAAACAATGAATCTCACCAAATTGACCCTAACATGCATGAATTTAATGCTTAAGGTGTATTGACATGGTATGGAACAAATTGGATTGTGACTATAATTCAACCTTAAGACAAGATAGTCACTACCTTGAGACTTAATGGCCTATGTAAATGCAATTTCCATTACTATGATTTGGTTCCAAGGGACCCTGATCAACTTAAAGATATATGAAAAATATATGTATCCTTGTTTCAATACCTAACAATCATTTTTTAACTAATTTTGTGTGCTTGCTGCAGTGACAGAGGTAACTTTGATCATTCAATTCATTTTGAAAAGAAATCTCATAGATAGATCCCAATCATTTTTTTTGTTACATGAAGTCTTCCACTCCACCATGAGAATACATCAATTCTAAGAATGAAGAACTACTACCCAACAAATGATTGTCCTAACTTGGACTGATTGATATTGTGAATGTGAATGAAATTAGACTAAGATAGTGTTATTTGTGACTGCCAAAACAAAAATAAGCATGTCCAATCCAAAGGAAAAATACCCCTATTACTTATAAAAATTAAAGACTTCAAATTCTCTATTAACTCCCACCAAAAAAATGTGAGGAAAGACCATGATCATAACAACTAATATCTTTTGTTTGTCTGAAAATGACTATTTCTTAAATGGTTCTCTATGGTATCCTATTTACAAGCAAATTCTTATGTTTAATTAGGATACTTTAGAAAAAAATTCTATGATACATTTTTCTTTATGTCTCATTTAATATGATGATGGCACTTATTGATGCAAGGACTAGGGTAAGTGTGAGCTATTAGGGCAATTTTTCCTTCAAAACCTTCTCAAAGGTCTCCAGGACAACAACCTACTAGAACCTATACCCCACACCTTCAAAGTCCACTTAATAACATGTCCTAACTACCATTCCCAACCTTGAATACAAGATTCAACAATTACTCCAGGATGGATGGTGCACTATCTCATAATAAATTACTAGGAGAGGTACCAATCTTGGTCCAATAATGAAGAATGCCAAGTCTATCTTATGGGGGGTTGAAGCTTAAAGTGGGAACCCAAATATGATCTACATCCAATCTTGGTCCAAAGTGGTCACAACAAGAAGCTTAAAGTGGGAACCCACTATCCTGCAGCGATTGACAGTACTGATGAATGAAGGTTCCTCAATCAGTAACCACACTTGGTTGCCCTACCACAAGGTTAACCTTTTAAGGATGTCTCTGTAGCTTATATCACACAACCATCTAACTCTTGGTTTCTTCTTTAGAATTCAATCTCCTCAAGTCCACCAAATAAGGACTGTTGAATCTTCTTAATCCTAACTTCTTCCTAAGGGTTAGCTCACACCGAATATCTCTAAATATGTCTTCCAATCTTAGAACATCGGTTTCAAACACCCACAACATAAGTTTGAAAATTCAGGCCCCAAATTCCAATTAGACCTATTATTGTCTACACCCTCAAACAGGCAGCAAAAGATGGAATCTAAATAGATAGAATATATTTCTACTCACTATTATGTTCCCCTACAAACTACCCTCGGCTTGTTCCAATCTACACTCTTGCACTCTCAACCTGACACCAGACTCTCTAGGTGAAGTGGCTAGTTTAGACTAGGGCTCAATGTCAAAGGTCAGAAATGGGTTCATGCTACCACTTGAAATAATAAATTAGAAAAAGAAAGTGCATCATGACCATAAAGATCTTGAAAAGGAGGCATACTAATCTAGACATTATGAGAGGTATTATAGCAATACTCTCCTAGGTGCAACCATTTTACCCAAGAACCTTACTAATTTGAAACATAATTCCTCAAGTATCCTTCTATCTATTTATTAAAAATTTATGTTATCTTGTCTATTTAAGGATGATAGCTTGTGCTAGGTGTGAGCTTTGTACATGTCAAGTGAAAGAATTCCTTCCAAAAGAAAGTAAGGAACCTATTATCTCTATTACTGAAAATACTATTGGGTGAACCATGCAATATGAAAATATCCCTAAAGAATAACTCTACTATTTGGGATGCCTTGAAATCATATGTGAGAGGAAAGAAATGTTCATACTTTTTCAATTTATCTACCACAACATATGCATAATATGTACCTTCAATCTTAGGCAATCTAGTGACAAAGTCCATGGAAATATTTTCCCTCTTTTATTTAGGAATTGGGAGTGGTTGTAGTAACCTTGCTAACTATTAACCCTTATTTTGATGAGAAGCCAAAAATTCCTTGATGTATATGAGGACATTATCTTTCATCCTTTTCCAATAAAAACTATCTTATAATTTTTTATAAGTTTTGAAATACCCTTGATAACCAACAATGGGTGTATCGTGAAATACTATTAATATCTTCTCCCTAATTTTGAATTCTAGTACCAATTTATTCTTATAGTAGATCAAGCCATCAACAACAATATACTTGTCATCTTAGATTAATTCATCCAAGGTAAATTAAAGAAAAATGAATCATTAGCATATTCTAAAATTATGGAGATCTTCCAATTAGCAGAAATAGAGGATATATAACATAGAGTAAGATTTCTGCAAAGAGCATCAACTACTACATCTATCTTTCCTTTCATATACTCAATCTCAAAATCACAATCTTGCAATTTACTTGCCCACTTTTGTTGATAGTCATTTAAATTCCTTTGGTTCAAGAAGAACTTGAGACTATTATTATTATTTTTTACCAAAAATATCTAACGTACCAAATATTGTCTAAACTTATCAAGTCCATACATAATTTCCAACATTTCTTTTCTCAACTTAATCAATTTTATTTATCATTCATAGATATAAAACAAACATTTGAGATAGGGAACATTGTACATTACTCCATATTGAAGAATCTACTCCATGTTATATCTCCAAATAATCCACATCATGATATTACAATAAATAGATAGCCTTACAATGCTAGCCATCTCCTTTATATAATCCTTCTCCTAGAAACATAATGGATGTGTAATCCCTATAAAAGCCTAATTATCATCTAATATAACTGATTACAATAGTTATCCACATGACCCAGCATGTCTTCTCATGGAATTTAATCATCGTAACTTACAAAAGACATGGTTATCCTTGAGAAGCATTGAAACTTTTTCAACAAATTTAGTGAATAGGGGTTCAACTGGATCACTTCACATTTACCACCATACTTCCAACCTATGCCAAGATGAGGGCCATGGAAGAGGTTATGGAAATCCACCAAAGTATAATAGATAGAGGGTTTATTTCAGATGTTGTAGTTGTAAATTCTCTCATGGATATGTATGCAAAATGTGGAAGGATGCAGAAAGCACGTGAACTATTTGACAAAATGCCTGAACAAGTTACAGTTTCATGGAATACAATGATATCAAGATATGCACAAAATGGTGCTCTCGATGAAGCATTTCAATTTTTTAAAAGAATGCCTCAACCTAATGTGATTTCATGGACAAAAATGATTTCTAGATATGCACAAAATGGGATTGTTGAGAAAGCCTTGGAGGCTTTTAATCAAATGCAATTAGCAAGTGTTAAATAAAACTCCACAACATTTGTCAACATCATCCCAACATGTGCTAAATTGGGAGCTATCAAACCGGGTATGGAAATCCATCGATGCAGAATGGAAAGTGGATTTTCATCAAATGTTGTGATTGCCAGTGCCTTGATGGATATGTATGAAAAATGTGGAAGCATTTAGAAGGCTTAGAAACTATTTCACAAAATGCCTCAATGAGATGTCATCTCATGGACTTCAATGATTGTAGGATTTACACAAAATGGGTTCATTGAGAAAGCCCTAGAGACTTTTAAGAAAATGTGATTAGCAGGTATAAGGCCAAATTCCACAACCTTTATCAACATCCTCCCACCCTGTTCCCAAATAGGAGCTTTGGAACAAGGTATAGGAATCCATCAAACCATCATGGAAGGTGGATATTTGATAGACTTTGTAGTCATGAATGCCCTGATAGACATGTATGTTAAATACATATTAAGTAATTAGCCTTGGGCATCAATCCTCCATGTGCAGATGAATAGTTATGGGCTTGGGGTTTTGAATTATTAGTATAAATGAAAGGAACTGGTATTTCCCAAGGTGGCATTCACATCCATCAGTGGGAAAGTAGGATACCCTGCATTTTATGAAACTAGTGTTCAAAGCCATAATTTTAAACTCTGATTACTAAAATCTAGTTTATCAGACTGGGAACCTTTAAAAGAATTCAAAACACTCCTATTCTATTGTTGTTTCAATTTTCATTCAACACATCACAAATAGTGAGATCTCAAAGACCATACCAATTTTCACAATGACTAAAGATGGAAATCCTTCACATGTTGCAGTCCTCCTTTGCGTGCTGCAACCCTTGATCTAATTTTCCTGTAAAAATGAAATGAGAAATGAAACTTTTTTTTTTTAAGTTATGCCCGTGTTAGTCGATATTTTGACCTACATGGTATTGGTCAAAATTTCAACCAACATGGGCATGAATTAAAAAAAAAATGTTTTCCTTCTATAATCCGACCAACCTAAACCTTTTTAATAGATGGTAGAAAATTTGGTAGAAAAATATGGTCAAATGTACTAGTGTGGGAATCCTAATTTGAATGATCCTAGAATATAGTCACCTTGAGGTGTGATGAATAGGATTCCTACCCCTGATCCATGCAATGTATATGATCCATCAAAGTATAGCTTCCATATTTGTTGTTCTTCAATCATACATAGGTTCTCATTAGGGAATTCCATGATTAGTGGATATGCATCCACCATAGGTGCTTTTTCTAACTGATTGGAAATTACTTTCCCTTTGATTTCTTTGTGATCTATGTATTGGATGTCAAACTCACTAAGTAACATGACTCATTTTTCCATACGGCCTATGAGAGTTGTTTGAGATAGTAGATACTTGAGTGGGTCCACCTTTGTGATGAGCTTGATTATATGGCTGAGCATGTAATGTCTAAGATTTTGAGTGGAAAAGACCACTACAAGGCATGCTTTCTCCATGGGTGAATAATGGATCTCATACCCAATAAGATTTTGATTGATATAGTAAATGGCTCTCTCTTTGTTTTCATCATCATGTTGTACTAAGAGTGCCCCCAGTGGTGTAGTGTTTTCCAAGATGTAGAGTATGAGAGGGTATCTTGAAACTGGTGGTACAAGGATGGGAGAGTTGGCTCAATAATCTTTTAGCCTTTCAAAGCTTCTCTGATAGATAGGATCCAATTTCAAGCTTGTGTCCTTGCAGAGTAGATGCATGAAAGGTTGGGATTTGTCTACTAGCTCTGATATAAATCAACGCATTGATTGAAGCTTTCCTTGTAGGCTCTTGAGCTACTTGAGTGTTCTAGGAGGAGGAATTTCTATAATAGATTTGATCTTTTGGGGGTTGATCTCTATGTCGCACCATGATACTATGAAGCCTAGAAGCTTTCCAAATGTTACACCAAAGACACATTTCTTTGGATTCAACTTCAAGCCGTAATGATGCAGATGATCTAACATGCTCTCAAGGATGTCTAGGTCTTCATCTCATGTCTTTGATTTTGCAAGAATATCATCCACATAGTCCTCTAGGATTTTATGTATCATATCATGGAATATGGCTGTCATTACTCTTTGATATGTAGCTCTAGATTTTTTGAGCCCAAATGGCATCATGTTGTAGTAGAAGGTTCCCCATGGTGTGGTGAAGGTTGTTTTTTATTGATCCTCCTCTACAATTTGAATCTGATTGTATCTTGAGAAGCCATCCATGAGTGACAACATCTCATGGCCTACTATGAGATCTAATATTGTGTTGATATTGGGTAGTGGGAAATCATCTTCCAGACATGTTTTGTTGATATCTCTGAAGTCTATATAGATCTTGATCTTGCCTGAGTGTTTAGTAACAGGAACCATGATGGAAATCCACTCAGAGTAATTAATGGATCTGATGATCTTTGCATCTAAGAGCTTTTCCAATTTTGTCTTTACTAGGAAGGCTACTTGAGGATGCATCTTGCATAACTTCTTTACTGGCTTTGCGTTAGGGTCCACTACAAGATTGTGCATGACTAGATTTGGATCAAGCCCAAGAATATGTGCATAGGACCATGTAAATTTGGTAGTGGCTTCTTGGAGTAGTGTTGTGAAATCCATTTCTTCACCCTTTGTTAAAAATGCTACAATGTAGGTGATTCTCATGCATTATTTTGTGCCCAAGTTTACTATCTTTGTTTCTTCAATACTAATAGATGATTACTCTAGTCTGTAATTTTGGATGGGAGGAAGAGGAAATTATTCATCTTCTAGCACCTTAGAGAGGTTTTCACCATAAGATACGGCCATTATTTTATCTTTTTTAGAATCAGAATGTGCTCTAGAAGGGTTTTAACATAAGGAATTGTTCCTTTTTATTTATTTTTCAATTTTCTAGCTAAATCTTACCTCTTCCCTAAAATATCCTTTGGGGTTGAGCTTGAATACATGAGTTTCTTTTGGATCTTGATCTACTTGTTGGCTTGATGCTCTCATGAACCTTAGGAGTGCTTGTGTGCTTTAGAACTCATCGATATGTGTGATGCTTGGTCAATCCTAGTCTATGAGTTTAGGGTGGATGAGGGGGAATTCTATGACATTAATGGTGAGTTGATGGAGGATAGAAGTGTCCAGGAGGGTATCATCATCAAATACATAATCATAAGATTTCTTTTCTTCCTCGTCAGGGATGTCTTTGATCTCTACAAGGTTGTCCTGGCTAATCAAGAAGGGAACATTGGGCATGTTGGTGCCCACAGTTGAGGTATTGGGCTCTTGTATATTCATGTGAGGGGTATTATAGCCAAGACCTTGATGCTTTGGATTCTTTGATGCTATGATGGGGTCTTTTCTTCTACCTTCTTATAGTCCCAAATGACCGCCTTGGTATTTCCATTGTTATGTGCCGTACTTCTATGATTGTGGATATTTCTCTTTGAAGTAGCCAATGAGTTTAGTGTTAGGTGGTGGGGGTCTCTATACAACCATCGATTGATGTCAAGGTCCATTTCAAGGCTATCTATATTTCCATGAGAAACAAAATTCATTGGTCACAATTATTTGATTTCCTGCTCAGCTTGAGTAGGCTTGCTTTGGTGACTTGGGTGCCCTTGAGTATGTGGATCAAGTGGGAGGGCCCCTACCATGAATGCATTAGTTAAGTTATATAAACCATAGCCCTAGTTGTTGATCTTGACATAAGAGAGAGTGTAGACAAGGATAGTCTCTAGATCACTATGGGATCAAGAAGAGTTGGTGACAAAAGTTCCAAATTCAGTTCCAAGACAATGGGTGGAATGAGGGAATGATACTTCCATCACATGGTAGTATGTGAAGGATTGGGGGTCTAAATGGATGGTAACTTCAGTTCCTTTATGTATAAATTTGATGCACTAATGATAAGTAGATGGTACAACCTTGATGGAATAGATCCATGGTGGACCAAGGAGGATGTTGAATGGTAGGTCAAGATCAAAAACATGACAGATGGTGTCTTGAGTGGCTAGGCCTAGCTTGATTGGAAAAATAATGGTACCTTCAGAGGTATGCTCTAGGTTATCATATGGCTTGATGGTGGTGACTTCATGTGATATGTCATCTTCTTTGAACCCTATCTACTAAATGAACCTCAAAGTACACAAGTTTAGGGTTGAGCCATTATCTATCATGACCTTTTTGATGGAAAAATATTTGACCATAATGCTGATGTAGAGAGGGAGATTATGGTTAGGTGCAATAGATGGTATGTTGGATGGCTTGAAGGATAAATAACATGATGCAAATAGATGTCCCACAAGATTCTAAAACTAGATGGTATTTATGTCTATGGGGATATGTCCTTCATGGAGGGCTTAGTTGAGGATTTCCTAATGGATGGGTGAAGTGTAGAGAAGGTCAAGGATGGAGATCTGGGTAGGTGTGTTCCCAAGATTTTATATAAGGTTATATTGTGCATTGTGTGTTGGCCTTGGATTAGCACCGATGATAGATATCTAGTGACTATATGCTCCTTTGACATGGATAACATTGACTGCGGGTTTGACTTGGGTTATACATCCAACAAACTTATCAAAATTGATATGGGTAGCTGTATATTCCTTTTGATCATCATGGTATCCTTGTTTGTCTTTTTGTTGGTTATGGGCTGGAGGATTTGCATTAGCCTGGTTCTTCCTAGCATTGTGTTGTGGGAACACATTCTGATATATCTACAAATTGGCATTAGGTGAGGCTTGGGTTTGTGTGTCTACTTGGATGTCCTTTATGTCAATGAGATCTTGGATGTAATGCTTTAGTTTCATACACCTTAGGGTAGTGTGTCCTTTGATAGGTTGATAATCACAATATTCATGATGTTTGTACCAGTTAGGCTTGGGAGTGGCATCATCAAATTATAGAGTTGGTGGGTATGTGATTATATTGGCCTTGGCTATGCAATGAAAGATTATGTCTAGAGGTTCATTAAGAGGTGTGAAGGTTCTTTTTTGGTGAGTTTGAGATCAAGGCCTATTATAATTGGGAGTTGTTGATATGGCATTGGCCTGATAGGTTGGATTTCCTTGATTTGCTTGATGCACTTATTTGTGATAGTTTTGCATGGGTTGTTGATGGATGGAAGATTGTTGTTGATAGGTCTACATAGCTTGCTGATAGATTTGAGACTAATGTTGTTGATATGCAAGAGTTGGTGTAAGGCTGGCCACAATGATTTGGTCATGCTTAGTATTTGTGGCTCCATTAGTGATAATGTTTTTGTTTCAATTCCAATAATGGGGTTTGTCATTACTGGGCTTGATGTGGGAATCATCTTTATAGTACCAAAGTGTGTCTTCATCAAGGAGGCCTCTTTCAATATCTATCCCCTTTCTTTTGATATCTTGGTTTGTTTGGATGTAGTTCATCCTCATGAAGTGGGATATTTTGGGATGCAAGTTATTGATAAAGATCTTGGTGAGATTGTTATTAGGGGGTTGATACAATAACCTAGTAGTGAGGTTTTGCCAATCTTATAAATAGTTAGTTAGGATTTCTCCTCCTTTATGCTTTTAGTTGCAAAGGTATAGCAAGGACAACTCATTCTTGAAATTATGACTATACTAGGAAATGTACTTCTTAGAGAGCTTGTAAAATGTTGAGATTGTCCCAGAAGGTATCTTGTAAAACCACTCAATAGTAGTTCCCCCAAAGCTCTTAGAGAATAGGCACATAAGGTAGTTATCTCTCTATGCCACTTCTTGGCATGCCATATAGAACTCTTTGACATGGTTTATGGGGTCTCCTTTCCATCGATATCAATCACATTTGGATATCTCAAAGTGCTTAGGGAAAGGGATGACTATGATCAATCGATCAAATGGATAGGGACACACCTCTTCAAACTTGAAGGTTTTGTTCTCAGTTCTAGCCTTGAGCTCTTTAAGAGAATTATTCATTTCTTCCCATTCTGCATTGATCAGTGTTGGGGTGGGTACTCCCATGGGAAAGGGATCTAATGGTGCTAGTGAGTAGGGATGATTTTGTGGTGGAGGATATTATGGAGTGGGAAATGGAGATTGTGCAACAAGATAGGTGGATTGGAATGGATTTTGAGGTGATGATTGTTGGGGATGATACTGTTGGTGAGGTGTGGGAGCTTACTGCTATGGGGGAAATGAAGTAGCTTGCTACTATGGTACAATGAGATTTTGTTGGTGTTGCACTAGATATGATGAAGCTTGTTGCTACTGGGGGATGATGGGATGTTATTGATGTTGCATTGGATAGGATGAATCTTGTTTCTATTGTAGGATAATGGGATTTTGTTTCTGCTATGCTAGGAAGTATTGTTGCAATGGATGAGGCTAATGGAATTATGTAGCATATTGATAGAATGGTGCTTGATGTACTTGGCTAATGTAAGTTGGGTGCATTCTTGCATTGCTTAGGGGTGAAACTAATGTTGGCAAGCTAGTGATAGGAGGTGGTTGTACAAGGTAGCTGGTGAGATAAGATGAACTCTGTTGTTAGGCTAGTGGAACTACTTAAGATGTAGAGGATGGAATATATAGGTAGTTAGTATATGAAGGAAAGGATGAAGTTGGTTGAGGTTGTGATGGTTGTTGTTTTACTACTAGGAAGCTAACTTGTTGGGTTGTAGGCATGGATGCGAGAGAGTGGGTTGGTATTCCTAAAGCTTGCATTTCTTCTTGAGTAAGGCCCTAATGAGAACTAGTTCATGGTGGGAATTGTGATTTGGAGAAGGTTGTAAATGTAGATGTGGGGATTTAGGATGTAGATGGTGGATTCAAAAATCCCATAGAGGGCATCCCATTTGTGAATGTTGAATGTTGGGCTTGCATATTGGAGATAAAAGGTGGCGGTGGAATGTATGCTTAGTAAAATCTTGGTTGGGAAGTGGAAGAAGATGTTTGTTTTACCCATAGAAAGGGTGGTTCTAATGTGGACGTTTCCTAAGTGAAAGGGGAGAATGATTGGGTTTCTCCTGGAAAGGATAATGTTGCTTGGTCCATGGAAAGTGGAGGAATTATTTGTGTGGCAGCTTGTGTAGGAGGTGGTGGTTGGTTTTGTGTGAAACTTTGGGTATGAATGATGGCTTGAGATGATATGGAAGATGATGGTGTGTCCATAATGGAGAATGGAGTGGATTGTGTTTCTTGTCTTGTGGGATTTGTGAAACTGGTTTGCAAAAGTGGAGAGATAGGCAAAGCTACTTGCCATATGTGAAAATTAGGATCAGTGATTTGTTGGATGATTGGGGTGTAGGCTTCTGCTAGGATTTGGATGGTGTTTATGTGAATGCAAGGTTGGAGATATGGTGGAATGAGAGTACCTTCTTGAGAAATATTAGCCAATAAGTGCACTAACTATTTGTGCATGCCCTGGATGGCTCATGAATGTTTCCATGGAAAATGGAGTGGGGGGTCCATTGGGATCATCCCATATATTACCAATTTGTGGGATCTTGGGATTGTAAGTTAGCATCGCACTAGTAGGATTGTTAGGATCTAATGAACTAGAGGCCTGATGGGATCCATGTTCCTTCTCTTCCTGGATTTTGTCTCGATAGGCATGGAATGTAGATCTAAAGATGATAATGCAGATGTTGGATGGATGCGAGATGTTCCTAGAAGACTCTAAAAAGGATGGATGCAGATCTAAGAAACTTTAAGGATGGTGGATTTTGAGGAAGGCATGTAAAGATTTGGAACAACTAAATGATGGAAGGATGGTGAAGGATTGGTGGAATACTCTGATTTGGATCAAGGATGATGGAGGATTGGTGGAGGATGGTGGAAGATTGGTGGAAGATTGGTGGAAGATTTACTAAGTGTCAAAAAATGAGTTGCTACTTCTTGATGTGGGATCAATGAGGATTGTCAACCTAGGATAGACTAATGATCTCCAGTTTAACTAGATTATTATCAATGCATGTCAATCTCTTGCTTGAGATGATGAGGCTTACAAGGACAAGTAAGGATTTCTTGGACAATACTTAGTCATAGGGATGAGATTTCCTAATTTGGGATAAGGTTTTGAAGAAAATAAAAGGGTATAACACTAAGTAGGTGGATTTGGATCACTGGATTTGGTGCAAGGATGGTGGGTTTTGACTTAGATGATGGATGTTGGATTTGGATCAAGGATGATGGAATGAGACAAGGATTTTGATTTGGGATTACTGATGGAATGATGATGATGGATGATGGAATGATGCTATTTCTAAGAGTATGCCCTAAATGTAGCTCTGAAGAGGATAGCCTATGATGCAACTAGGAAGATGATAAATAATGCAATGATGCAACTAAGAATTCTTTTATGATGCAACTAGGGATGGATGATGATGCAAAGATGAATATATGGATGATCTAGGATGAAAGGATGCTTAGATAAGATTGTGGGATTATGAAGGAGTAATGGATATGCAATGGGCCAAGCTAGTCTTCTCTCTCTAGATTCACATAGTGATGGTTAACCTGGAATTGGGTTGTGAACTGCTTTACTCTAGCATTATAGCCTACGTTTTAAAGTTTCTCTTGATACTTCTCTTCTACTTGGATTTCCTTTAGGATGGGTTGATGATATTTTAGATCTCTTTCTACAATCTTATTCTCTTGGTAAACTCTGGGATTTGGAATCTTTTTTTTCTTATGTTTGGCCAAATCAGACATAACTTTAGAAAGCTTTTGGCAATTTTTTTTAAAAACAAGGCTTTGGGTGTCTGATTTTGAAAAGATCTCTTCTAAAAGGTTTTTTTTTGAAAGCTTGTAATCAATTTTTGGCTCATTTTGATGTCTCCAATTGAAAAGAAAAAACTTGACAAAGACACTCTAAAAGAAATCCTAAAAAAGGACAAGGAAACTTTGTGGGATACAAAAAATGATTAACTACTAAATATGATAGTTTTTTCGAAGAGAGTGTTTTTTCTGAAAAATGTTTGAACTAAGTTTTTAACTTCAAAGAACAAACCAAATAGAACTACCTAAGGTAAGGTGAGTATCAGAATCTTTTCTCACAACATGATACCCCAAAAGAGGGATACATATGGGGAGTGTCATAAGGTGATCCAAGAAACCATAAGGATTGGTCCTTGCAAAAATATTATGATACCTTTAGGATTAGATTGGGTAGCTTCTGATTTTATCAAGTATGTAGTTGATCCATGGAGTCCCCCCAATTGGTTTGTATGCATGTGACTCACTTAAGAGCCTAGTTGACCATGTCAAAATAGTAGGGATATTCACCTACCTCAGGCTACCATCAACATGGATTGCTCGAGCTTGAGGGGATGAAGCAAGAGTTTTCTCATCACATTATTTCTATACTAGCTAGGGAAGTACCCATTTGAAGTCATTCTCCAAAGAGGAAGCACTTTTCTCTTTGGACAAGCTTCGCTAGAAGTAAGATGAATGAACTTGTCTGAGTTCAAGTGTTTTACATCACTTATTTAAGAGGATTTTGCAAAAATGGGAAACTCTTAAAGACACATAAAGAAGTTTGTTATTTCCCAAATTGATTAAGTGAATGAATTTTCAAACATGCAAGCACAAATTTTTAAGCTTTTGAATTTTTCTTTTCCTTTGAAGACAAGAAATTTTGAAAGATTTATGCAATTGGGCATTCAAGATTGAGTTTCTACTTCACTTTTAAGAACCTGATTTGAACTTTGAAACTAAAAGAGATTTCTTTTTTTTTCACCTTTAATTGATTCATTATTGTGTTGTTTTTATTTTGAGATTGGAAAGTAAATGAATCTTGGATTTTGATTCATTCCTTTAGGTTCACTCAAGATTTTGATGTTATAGATTGCATTTTTAAGCCCAAAATGAAATTCCTAGATTGATTTTATGCATGAAAACTTTGGAGACTTTAAAGATTTTACAAAAAGACATTTTTTTAACATATATAAATTCTTTAGGAATTAATTAGGAAAGTTTAGGAACCTTTTGGATTGTTTAGGAAACCATTTGAAATGAAATGCAGGTTTTCTCCTAGTTTGCATAAAACTTGAGACTACTTTGACATTTTACAAAAATAAGTTCAATCCAACTTAGCATAAAAAATTGATTTTGAATTAGGTCCATTTAGGATGCCTTTCAAATTGATTAGGATCCAACTTGAAGTGATATGCACATTTCTAGTTCATTTTATCCACCAAAAGATAGAGTGTTTCCTAGTTTGCATGAAGATCAAAAACACCTAGATTTTAGGACTGATTTGAGTTGATTATGACTAATTAGGAAACCTTTACGAACAAGATTTGGAAAATTTTCTTAAGGCATTCACGAGTAATTTTGAGGTTCTTTCTAAGAAACCAATTGAAAGATTGAAGTTCCTATTTAGCCAAAAAAGTTGATGATCCTTAAGGCCTTAGGATTTTAGTGATTTTTATGCCTACAAAGTGTACCTGCAAAAATGGTGTTAAAAACTAGAAAAAAGCAGTCAAAAGGGCCTTACAATCCCCTAAAAACCCAAATATCCAACTTTGGCTTGGCTTATGGCCTTAAAAAATTCCCTATTTCCCATATGAGTAAAAATGGTATGGAATTGTCATTCCTTTTCTTGTAAAAGTATTGGGTAGGGCCAATACAAGTCAGTCTGACTCCTGGCATGAGCAAACATGGCCAGTGGGCCAAAAACACCTAGAAAGTTGCCATACGAGTACTAGGTGTTCCCAATACAAGTCTAGGTCTTTTTTCATATGATAAATTACTCTAGTGAGTTTAATTGTATGATTATTCTCAAAGAACAGGATGATTTTTCTAAGAAAATGAGTTTTTTGCTTGGAAAACCATACAAAATGCAGTTTAGGAGGCTTGTAGGGTCCCACCAGGCGTGCCAAAATGTGTACACAGTGAACCTAACCTATTTTTAAGAGGCGTAGATATTCAAAAATTATTTATTCAAATCCTAAAAACATATTCCTAACATATAGAAAATAACTATTTGCAAGGACATTTGGATAGAGCTGAAACGGGAGCACCCTGTCACCATTTGATTTTCTCTCCCTTTAGGGATGTGGGTTTTCTCTCAAATCACTTGGATAAATTCCTTAATGATGATTAGGAAATATTAGGATGGATTAGGGACCATAAGAACCCCATAGTGGTATAGAATTGGGTATAGTTCACCTGATTTTCCCCTAAGGCCTTAAGAATCCTAATGAGTATGAAAACCTAATTAAAGTACAAATGACTAATCTAGAGTTGATTTTAAGCCAAATGAAACATGATATGATGAGATGCAAAGCATAAAAATGAAAGAAACTAAGTTAATCCATGTTATCTAAGTTATGATGTGTGGTAAGAAAGCTTGGAAAATGAGTTAAACTCTCATATATGATGAAATATTAAGATCTAGGATTAATCTAGCATTATAACACTAGTGAATGTAAAAGATGTGGATTTGGTTCTTTTCCCTTAGGAAGTGGGAGTATTTATATGATTTTGGGAAGGGCTTGGGTTAGGTACTAGAGTTAGGGTCTGGGGTAAGGTCTGGGGTATGGTAAGGTTTGACCTTGCGTTAAGGTAGCTCACACATGTGTGAGAAACACTTGGGAAGTGTGCAAGGGGAACAAGGGTGGAAGAGAAGACATAGGTCTCTTTGTGAGGTTGTAAGAGGCATTAAATAGTGTATAAGAGGCTATTAATGAGTCTGTAAGGATCATTAATGGAAGAGTTTGACCAAACATCAAAGAGGACTTGAGTAGGCTAAGGAATGTAGGAATCACCTCCTAAATAGGTTTAGGAAAGGTTTAGGGAACTTTAGGAAAGATTTGAAGGGTTTAGGAATGTCTAGAAGATTCTAGGGTTTTGAGGCTTTAAATAAATATTTAATTTATTTGGGGAATGTGACATCATTTACAAAATATTGATTCAATAAATGGGGGAAAATCACTCAAATTTGATTTAACTAGTTTGGGGAGGGATTCTTTAGCTAAATGTGTCTAATTAAAATAGAAGGAATTAATGGCATCAAAATTAATTAATTAATTAATAAATGATGATGTCCTCAAGGGTTTTCAGAAAATAAAAATAATTTTATTTTCTAATGGATTTTTAGGTGTCTACAATAGGAAACAAGTGGAGGTATACATGTCAATCCAATTGTGATGGAGGTACTTATCATAGACACCCATTTCTTATGATCACCCTAGATCATCATATTTATCACCACAAATAGAAGACAAATAAAATGTTATGCCACCAATCCTTATTTCTCTAGTCCACTTTAGACATCATCAAGTTACTCAAGGAAACACAATAATAAAAAATTAATAATAAGAAAAGTTCATTATTCCATTGTTATAATCAATGTATTTTCTTTAAGAATAGACAGTTGTGATTATAGTGTTTAGAAACAGTTTTGGTTAATTTGAAAACACACAAAAATTATTATCAATCATAGATTTCTCTTTCATCAATAAGTGTCTCACCTGTTTAGTGTTTAGAAACACTCTTATCATCATGACATAGTGTTTAGGAATACTTTTTAGGTTTGAGTATTAAGAAATACTATTGTTTGTGGTATTGAGAAATACCTTTATTTTCATAGTTTAACATCGATTGTAGACTAGGGATAAATGACACCCTAGCAGAAAGTCCTAACAATGACTAAGTGACATGCATGAGTTTGATTATTTCCCCCTAGGAAAATAGTTTACTTAGGACCTTAATGTAGATATATTCCATTCGTAGGAAGAGACAATTTTTTGATATTATGCTTGTAAGATTTGGCTTGTCATGAAAGTGACTAGAAGATATGTACAAACTGAAATTTACATCGGCCAAGCATTCAAGCATTGTCATGATAGATAGAGAATTGATTATAAGTAGTGTTTGTTTACCATGTTTTCACCACTTGGCCAAAATTTTCTCTTTTTTTTCTATCATGGTGCCTATTTACCATGTTTTCACCAAGATGGTCATTTTTTTAGGACTTTTTCCATTATTTTTAATTTTTTTTCAGGATCAATATTTTTTGTTTTTGTGCTTTTTAGGAACTCTTTTCACTGTACAGATGCTATCTCAAGAATGTCAAGTATAAAACCTTTTCCAGATGTAGAGTGTTGATTGGATCTAGTAAAACATCTCCTTCTGGCATAGCCAATTGATAGGCTCCTGATCCAAATGCTGTTGTGATGAAAAAATGACCTAGCCATTTGGGTTCAAAGTTTCCCTTTTTCTCTTGATTTTTCTAATTTTTAGGATTTTCTCTCGAAACTAGGTCTCCTACCTAAATACTTCTTGGTTTCACCTTCTTATTGTATCCTTTTGACATTCTCTTTTGATAGACTTTGAGATGATCAAATGCCTGTTGTATGCACTCATCTAGTAATTCTAACTCTTACAGTCTAGAGATTCTATAGTCCTCATCACTGACTAGATGTTTCAATGATACCCTTAGTGATGCAATCTCTACTTTAACTAGAAATACTACTTCTAATCCATAAACTAGTACAAAAGGAGCTGCGCCAATTGGTGTTCTAATGCTAGTTCAGTAAGCCCACAATGCTAGATTTATTTGTAAGTTCCAATCCCTTCCTAATTTACTCACCGTCCAATGAAATATTTTCAAAATAGTTTTATTTGATTATTTATCCTGTCTGTTACATTGAGGATAATAGATTGAATAACAATGCTAAGTGAATTTGAACTGGAGACACAAGTCATCCACATCTTTATTTTTAAATTAACCCCCATTGTTAGTCATAATTGAAGAGGGTATTCCATATTGACAAATGATATAGTTAAAGATAAACAATGAAATTTTTTTCCAGTTGCATTAGATAGTGGCACATCTTCCACCCATTTTGTGAAATATTGAGTTGTAGTAATGATGTATTTGTGTCCATTTGATGAATTTGGGTAGATCTATCCAACTAGATCAAAGGCACATTACTAGAATGGTCAATGTTTTTTGAAAGGAATTGGCTCTCTTGCTGGAGCATGTATTAGGTTGTCATGAAGTTGGCATTTCTTACATGTTTTTGAAAAATGGATAGCATCTTTTACCATTGTGGGCCAATACTATCCTATCATTAAGAGTTTCTTGGCTAATAAATTTTTTTTCAAGTGTGACCCAAATTGTCATGCCCCACAAGGGAACCAAGAAAGAGAACAAATATTGTCTTTAGAAAAGAAAACCTAAGTAACGAATTATGAAAAAATTTTAACTTTAAAAGATTTGCATGAACAATCCATAAACATAGTTTAAGTTACAATCCTTCCAAGTTTCCCTAATAGTACATTTATGATTATTTTAAGATAATTAAGTGTACTAACTCTTATCACATAACCTTTGAAATTCTTTAGAGAGAAATATAAATGCTAGCATTTGATTACTAACCAATTGATTCCATCAATATTCCCTAAACATTCTTTCATAAACATTTAAAGCATAATCACTTGTACAAGAATTTATCTAGGAGTTAAAATATTTCTCATATGAAATTAACACATTTGTTTTACTAACTTTCTTTGAACAATAGTTATAAGAAACATGCCACTTTGCTTGAAATCTATATGAAACTACTTTTTCTTTTCCAACAACATGATTTACATAAAGTTCACCATTCCCTTTTATTTTCCCTAAATCTACCCATCCAAATTAAATCAAATTGAAATAAATTAAATGCTACATTACATTCATTTCCTCTAGGAGGTAATAATAGCTTTACATTTGAGAATAATAGAAGATAAATACAAAGTCTTCTTCCTTCAAAACTAGAACAATACACAAGCAAGAATCCATAAGCTCTGCAACTATGAAAGGTACCTCTGTTAGCCCATTTTCATATCATAGCTAAATTCCTTAGAAAATGGTCTACCCCTGTAAAAAATTTCATGGCTGTAGCATGTTTCTTCTAGTCCCTGCAGTCATTTTTATGTCTCTAGCTTTGAAACCCTTGCAAAAATTCAAAAAACTAGCCGTTGTAATGAAATACCCTAAGTTTACCCAGGCCCTGTTCTAATTTGAAGTTAATTTTTGGGTCACTTAAAATTCCTAAAATGCATGTGCTTACAATATTTCCTAAGTCTATGAGCCCGACAGTGTTTTAATTTTTCCTAAGTTAGTACCTTAATATTTCCTAATGTTTCAGCTTGTTTTATTTCCTGGGCCCAGTATCCCTGACACCATCTCAATCTAATGGTAGGTGTAAGTTCTCATAGACTGTGTCAGAGGCTTGAGATCCTATGCCAGTCATTGATCTTTCCTCATGATGTGGCATTTCAAAGAAGTGGGACCTTTCAACAGCTGTGCATAATTGGCAGTCTATGATTGGTCCACCTATTTATGATTTGGTAGTTGTCAGTGGGTCCTGGGTTGTCGACGTGTTAGAGGGATCTGACATTTGAAGAGGATTGATGGTGGGTGTATCTTCACAAGTGATGTGTCAGACACATGATATTATGAGACAACCATTGATTCTTTTGTGTGACCTAACCTTTTCTTTTAGTAGGTCCACTGCTACGTATACTTAATCAGTGGCTTCTCATTGGTCCACATAATGATGAGTTGGAGTTTGTCAGAGGATCTTATGTTAGAATGTTTGATCAAAATTCAGTGTATGATCACATGGAATATTCTTCCCCCATGTGATCTTGCACCCACCATCTGATTAGATGCTGGAGGGTTAGTGGGACCTATGTCAGAGGTGACTGGGTGAAGATAGAAAATCATATGTTAACATGTGGCAATTTTTAGGCAGGCCTAGGGTTGTCCAAAGGTATAGCAGTTCAGAAAAAATGTTTAGCAGGACCGATAAATTTCTAGGGGTTTTCTGATTCACACAATAAGATAGCAGTGTTCTAAAAGACTTAGCAATTTAGTGAATAGTACATTTGCATAATCGCTAAATTATCTAGCAGTAACATAAAACATTCAGCAAATGTGAGAATTGCCTTCAGTCATGTATTCACCAAATAGGAAGGTTAAGTTTGTCGAGTTAGTGGGACCATTTTCCTTGGTGTCACTGAGGTGTCGAGTTCTGATAGGCTGAGCTAGAGGATGATGGGGACATGTTAGTAGGGCCAGATTCTAAAGGTGACGTAAATAAGGAAGTGATCGATGGTTGTCTTAAGTTCGCATAGAATCTGTCAGAGCTATGAGATCTTAAGACAATCATCCGATGAAGGGGCTTATGTGTAATGGGTTTGATGTGCTATGAGCACTGATGTGCTTGATTTTCATTGGTTGTTGACTGATGACATGGCTGTAGACTTTTCAAAATTTCATGACTATTGCGGGATTTAATGAGGATCACCCAATTTGCTAGGAAGGAAATAAATTGATAGCCACGTTTTAAAATTTTCTGACTAACCGTTGCCACCAGAATTTAAATATTTTAAAAGGGTTTTTAAAGACAGAAAGGACTAGTAATTAAATTTTTAAATGGTTGGAGTTGATGGAAATGATTTTCAAATGGTTGCAGTGTGGTCCAAGTTTCCATGATCGATTGCTGCAAGATGTTTTGTTGTACTATGAGGGATGGTTTTGTGCTGTAGGTGGCTAGATAGACTGATTTTTATGGAAAATTTCTTGGTTCTTTGTCCTGATCTCACAAATTTTCATTGTTGCAGATCTTTCTAGATCTGTTTCTCTAAGATTACTTGGTTTCCTACCCCTACAATGAATTTTGTTGTAATTTTGGTTAGTGAGGTTGCTGAAACCCTAACCCTAGCTATCTGAAGCTTCTTGCATCCTGAATTCTTTTGGGATTCCAAGGTAGCTAGTGGTATATATGGCTATATTTTTTACTTTGTAGGGGTTCCAATATTGCTTTTCAGATCTTGGCTCCATGAAGGGTCCTTTTAGTATAGATATTTTCCTTCTTCTCTACATATAGGGTTCCCTCTTTCCTTTCTATTTTTGGAGAAGATAATACATGTTGTAATAGCTTGTCTTATGTATGAGGATTCAATGTATCTATATTGTTATCAAACTATCTCCATTTGAATCATAAATTTATTGATTATAACATCAAGGTGTTTGATCTTTCTATCTGCATTTCCTATGTGTTTTCAATAGAGTTGTCTTCATAGAGATAACTAATTTCATGATTAGTTTTTAGGTATGTATGAGTTGGGATATCAAGGGTGTCTCATGCTTGTCTTCTAGTAGATGTTGGGTAATGTATTGCTTGTTCATAGGTCTCTTCTAAGGGGAGGGTTAAAATCCTTTGAGTAGGTAATAACATATCTAGGTACATAGGTGGATTGCTAAGTGAGGTTTGTTAATGGTGTATGATTGATGTAAGGCATCAACATATTTGATATATTGTCTTCTTGTTTTATATCTCCTTATTGCAGTGATCTATTTGACTCTATTGCCCATTGGATAAGGCATTAGTCTATGAGAGACTTAGGGTATCTCATGGGTCCTTTCAACCCAACATAAATCATTCAAATCAAATACCTTTCCCTTTCATGTTGGTAGTAGTAGTAGAAGGTCCTTTCTAGTCTTCAGACTCATTCTATGCAAATAGGGCTATTGCATAAGAATTGGTTTGATTGGGGTATAGGGTACCTAAAAGGATTTGAAGACTATTCCACAATAAGCCATCTGCAAGCCTATTGTTTATCATGATGTGTCTTGAGTGTGCAAATAAGGAAATACCCACCTGAGTGATGTGGAGCTCAAAGAAGAAGGAGGATGTTCTCTATCCTCATCAATTGGACTATTTTCTTGTCAAACTTGAGTGCCTACCCTGAGAATCAAGCCCATCTATTGATTCAAGTTTGGTCTTGCAAGGAAAAGAACCAACAAAATTGTGACTCCACTGGGGATTGAAATACCTTTACCATTAAGAGTATCCCAAAGTCTTGCTATTTTTCATTTTGGGGAAGAGTCTCATAAATATCATAATCTGAAAGTTGTTTTCAGATCTGCAAATGTATTACCTAGATTTCTGGTAAAGATTCAAAATTATTATATGTGACTTTGCTGTGAGGAGTGCCCAGAATCTATTGGAACTTCAAAGGAGATCAGTAAAAAATTTGTGTCCTCTAAAAAGGGGTGGCGACTCTGTACTAGAACAAACTTGAGGTGTGTGGCCTTGTTTCAGATTTCAGTCAAATGTGAAGAGGGCAACAACAATCAGCGTAGGTTTCCAAGTATTCTCCATTGAATATTTTGTGTTTTTGCATGGTCCTTATCAAATGGTATTTTCATTAAAGAAAAGACATATAAGTGTGGAGTATGTAGGAGAGGTTCAGTGACAAAAGAAGGTTAGTTTCAAGTATATATTTCCTATGATTAGTCTTGAAGATCTTCAAGTGGATGTGCAAAACTTGCAGCTAGTGATGGATGTCCACAGGGTTTCTTTTGTCAAAGGATATGTGCCATTTTGTTATGATGGCATACCTAGTTTCCCTAATAAGATCCCTGATGGAATCAAAGGATATTTATGAAAGTATGATAGGGACCAGTATCAGTCAGCAAGGAAGCATGTTTAATATTTTGCTGATGTGATGTGTGATTTTGATGTTTTCCATGAAGACCTATGGATGAAATTGTTTGTTCAAACTTTAGAAGGTGATGCTAGAGACTGGTTCTCTTTTCTACCAGCATGTTCTATCTCATCTTGGAGTGAGATGCGTTCAACCTTCATGGAGAAATTTGGAGAAAGCGTAAGCATATCTGATTCTTATGATAAGTTTTTAAAGATTCATATTGAGAGTGATGAACTTGTTCCTCATTTCAATATCAGATTTGCAAAAGTATTGAATGAAATCCCTGAAGGTTATAGACCCAATGGTCAATTATGTATGAATGTTTACTTTGATGCATTTGGTAATAAAATGAACTACTTAGTAAGGGATAAAGAACCTAAGTCATTAGATCAGGCATTTATAACTACGATGGACATTGAAAAAAATTTGAAATATGGATTGAACAAAGGTCATTTTTCCATCAATGTATGTCGGTATAATGAATGCAAAAGAAAAGAAGAATGTAGTGTTGATACCATAATTCCAAGTTAGTGTATCAACACTTCTACTGTAGTTTGTAATCAAGTTGAAATGTCAAATCAAGATATGTGTATAAATGTTGTTGAGTCTTTTGCTGCTAATGAGGCATGTGTTTAGGATGCTACAACAGTAAGATATATTCTAGACCTTGGTAGAATTGAGCGGTGTGATGGTGTTTTGAGTTGTAAATTTGCCACTACAGTCAATTCTTGTAATTTTGATTATAAGCATGATTTTGCTAATGTTCCTAGGCATGAGGTTGCTGCTTCTATATCTCAGTGTTATACAAATGAAGAGGCTAAAAGTTATGTCTTTGATGATGATTTTGAAGTTGTTGCATAAGATGAGGAATGTGATTCATAGATATATCAGTCATAGTCAGAGGAACATAGTGCTAAAAGTGGTTACTCAAGTGAGAGTGATGAAGGCAGTGATGTTGAGGTGTCTTCATATGAGTCAAATGCAACATGGGAGGAAGAAAGTAATGATGGAAGTGAACACTCCTTTATCAGTGAAGGTATGTTTCCATTTTCTGAATCTAAAAATGAGAATACATCTCATTTTGTACATTATACAAATCAGTTTGAATATGAGGATGTTGAGAATGATTTGTCCTCAAAGTATGAAGATAAGGAAATGGTAATTCAATGTGATATCAGTGAGGATGAACATGAAGATTTGAGTAAAAGGTTATCTAATGGTCCTGCATTGGATAATGAGGTTATAACATATAATAGAGAGTGTAGGAGTGAACCATGGTTTTGCTATGATGGTTTTCCTAAACAAGATAATGAAGAAGATATAATTATGGACACTATATGCTTGGTAGGTGATGTTGACTGTGAACCTTCATATAGTTCTGATTTTTCTTTGTGTGCTGAAAATCTCCATGGAGATGAAATGGGTAGTGAGTTTAAAGTATTTTCTAATACTTTATATGATGAGGACTATGATGATGATCAACCCATTTTTTGTCATAATGTGCAACAAGGAGTATTACATGGAATTATCAATCCATTGTTTGAAGAACACATGGAGGTCTCAAATGTTACAAAATTTGATAATGATGACATGTGTGAGTCTAAACCTAATTATTCTCTTGAACTCTAACTAGCTACACCTGAGGATATGCAAGGTCAAGGTATGAATGAAGACTTTTATCAAATAAAGTATGTGACTTTTGCATTTTAGATTGATGGTATAGATGAATTAGTAGATAAGGATCAGTTTTAGTTTGATGATTACATTCATGAGCATGCTGAGTCTTACTTTCATAGTGAGCGAGATGATGAAAATGCTTCAAGTTTTTACATGTTCTATGAAAATGTAGACAAAATTTTTATTTTGCCTGATGGATTGATTAAAAGTGTTGATATGTTTGGTGAAACAAATCGAAATAAAATATCTAGCTTACCTCAAGAAGAAAGGAATGAAAATCAGGTATATGATAGAGGTAAGAAGTTTTGAAAGTTTCTAGTGGTTCAGGGCCATGGTTTGTACATAATAGGAGTAGTTTTCCTATTTTCAATAAAGTTGTTTGAGGAAAGTTTTGTGGACTGGTCTTCTTTTCCCAGAGATCTAATTTCTTGTCATGCCTGCAAGAGGCATGCATTCCTAGAAAGAGCCACCATTAGCCCATTTTCATATCACAGCTAAATTCCTTAAAAAATGGTCTACCCTTGCAAAAAATTTCATGGCTGTAGCATGTTTCTTTTGGTCCCTGCAGTCATTTTCATGTCTTTGGCTTTGAAACCCTTGCAAAAACTCAAAAAACTAGCCATTGTAATGAAATACCCTAACTTTACCCAACCCCTATTCTAATTTTAAGTTACTTTTTGGGTCACTTAAAATTCCTAAAATGCATGTGCTTAAAATATTTCCTAAGTCTACGAGCCCAACGGTGTTTTAATTTTTCCTAAGTCTCAGTAAAATATTTTTCCTAAATCAGTGCCTTAATATTTCCTAATGTTTTGGCTTGTTTTATTTCCCAGGCCCAGTATCCCTGTGTTGGCATTAAGCAGAATTGCCACTAGTGACAACACTTATTTGCATTCTAGGTGCAAACTGAGCAAATAGTGCAAACCGAGCAGACAGTGCAAACCGAGCAGATAGTACAAATCGAGCAGACAGTGCAAACCGAGTAGACAGTGCAAACCGAGTAGACAGTGCAAACCGAGTAGACAGTACAAACTGAGTAAAAAGTGCAAACTGAGCAGACAGTGCAAACCGAGCAGATAGTGCAAACTGAGCAAACAGTGCAAACCGAGCAAAATAGTGCAAACCGAGCAAGTTAGTACAAACCGAGCAGGACAGTGTAAACCGAGTAACATCATGTCTACCAAGTCACCAGTATTTACCGAGTTCAAAACCTACCGAGTGGTCAGTATGAACTGTGCCTTCACTTCTACCGAGTGCATGATGATGCCGAGTAATGCAGTGGACGCCGAGTATCAGAAAGTCACCGAGTTAGTTTGCAGGAACCGTGTAACCTTACTTGGGCCGAATTAGTAGCACTTATGTTTATTTTTCAAGCTGACTTTGTAATTGTAATTGTAATTAATTGTTTAAGACTTGTATATAAACAATGTTGTAAAAATGTCAAGATGTATGTAATAAGCATGTATGTGAAAAAGAAAGAAAGGCAGAGATAAGCGAATTACAAAGGGCTTCAGCAGTATAAGGAACAACAAAGACAAATTCATCACAGAAGGTGATCAGTACATCAGCGAATCTCAATCAACAATCTAGTTGCAAAGCAAGAGATCTACTGTTTCAACCTAACAGGTGAATCAGTACTAAAATCCTTTAACCAAGTAGACTTAACAGTCTTTTGTAAAGTCTCTTTACCAAGTGCATACTTCATTGTATGTTTGTAAATCCTTTAACAGGGTGGATTTAGCAATCCTTAATGCTCCTAACAAGGTAGATCATCAGAAGTGATCAAATTGTAAGCCTTAACCAGCCAACTTTATTCTGCAGTATTAAAGCTTTGTGGGTTTCATCCCCACCCCAGTTTTACTTTCTTTTTGGAAGGTTTCTGTGTAACCAAATCTATGTGTCATTATTGTGAATGCTTTTAAGTTTCATGCTTTCTGTATGCAAAGGTTAAAGTAAATTACATGTTAATACATCTGTAATTGAAATAAAATTTGGAGTTACTGATTCACCCCTCCCCTCTCAGTAACTCGGTTAATTCCTAAATATTTCCAACAATTGGTATCAGAGAAGCATTGGTTCTCAAGACAAAGCTTAACTAGCTTGAGCAATGATCCAGGACAATGGAGGTATTCAAACTGAACAAGGTGATTGAAAATGAAAAGCTAGATCTGGAAATGGCCATAGCTAAACTTAAAGAAGCAAAAGAGCATCTTTCCCAATCCCTAAGAATAAGGAAGGAACTTGCAAATCAGATGAATGATCAGAATTACATTGAAGAAAAGATTGAAGATCTTTTTCCCTCAAATAGCTCAGATGAAGCAAACAATGCTGTCAAAGAACTCCTAGAAAAGAATGGGTCTCTGCAGGAAGAAGTGAGAAAATAAAAAAGAGAACAAGAGCTACACTCTACAAGATTTTGTGAGATCTTGGAACAAAGAAACAAGTTGAAAGATGAATTAGATGGAAGGAACATTGAAGTCCAAAATAAAACCCTTCAGCTAGAAAACCTAATTGATCAGATCTCTCATACAAATGAGGAAATTCTGAATCTAAGATTAGAAATAGAAAGCACAAGAGAAGAACTAAGATCTGAAAAGGAAATCAATCTAAGATTGGTGGATGACCTAAACACTGAAAAACAAATCAATGAAGGAATGCTCAAAAGTCAAGAAGACTTGAATCAGCTGTATGAGAGAAATCTTCATAGGCAAAAAGGAAAAGCAGGACTTGGATACAAAGGAGAAGGTGAATCTTCTAAGCAAGGTACTCAAAGGAATCAGAAATCTACTTGTAATCACTATGGTAAAATAGGACATACTTCAAATAAATGTTGGAGTAATAAAAAGGCAGAATTCAATGGAAAATGCTACCACTGCAATCAACCTGGTCACAAAGCAAATGAATGCAGGGAAAAACCAAGATTCAGAGGTAATTGTCACAAATGCAACAAACAAGGTCACAAGGCATCCGAGTGCAGATCCAAAATATTCAATCCAGCAAAACAAATTATGAAAGCAATGTTTGGATGGGACTACAACACCTAGTGTAGATGTCATTACTGTGGAGAATATGGACACATTGGCATGAATTGCATAAAACATCATCTAAGGAAAAGAGATACTACCGTAAGATGCTTCAAATGCACTAAACTCGGTCACATAGCCAGAAACTGCATGAATGCTAGTGAAGTTGAAGATGGAAAGAAGAATGAAGCAACTAAGGTTAGGAAATAGGTGAGACAAAAATAGATTCCTAAATCTACCGAGAAAACCAGTCCAAGTAATGGAATGGGTGGCTCTACCGACTCAAACTAAATTTCCAAGAAAGCACTGGAACTGTATTCTCATAGACCAATCTCAGCAGTTCCAGAACTGAATTAAAAGAAAGATCTAAATTAGCATGCAAGATGCAGTAAGATCACAGGAAGGTCGGTATCATTCTTTACCGAGCAAGGTCAGTACCAGTCTTTACCAAGAAAGGTCGGAGCAATATGAATTCTCAAGTTCACTGAGTTGTGAAGTCTTTACCGAGCAATTAATTCTTAGTGGGTGACAGTCTGTCAGAATTCATACCCTAATTTGTACTGAGCATTAATGACAGAGTTGTAAACAAAAGGCAAGTAATCAAACTCATTCTTCACCGTGAACCTTTAGCACTTTGAGAGTAGAAAATTTCAAGAGCCAGGATTTCATCCAGCACTTCAATGAAGAAAGGATCAGAAATGTTAGTCCAAGGGGAATGGAAAGCACCAGATTTCAAGATCGTGCCCGCAATTGCAACAGCCCTAGACCTGAATGGAGCTCAATCTCAGATTCCTCCTAAGGTACTACTTATTAACGATATCCGCAATCATTTCAACTATTCAATTCAAGAAATGGGAAATCTAGAGCTAGATATTGTGCGTAAGGAACTGTGTGTGGATGGTATTCTCAAACCTGAGCACAAACATCTGGAAGATAAAGGTTTAGTTCACATTGCACATCTACCTTGAAACTTTCAGGAGAAATGGGTTAGATACATTCTCAGCTGTGTACATGATGGAAAGATTTGGCTTGAGAAACACATAGAGATCACAAAGAAGATGATTCATCAAATCACCCATCTTCCCATGTTGAACAAAGAAAAAACTACCAAAACCCTAGGTCAGACGGAACTAGAGAAGAAAACCCTAGCCGAGTGGGACGGTAGAGGCATGAAAGTTAGCAGCATTACCAATGCTGAACTGAAGTTTGGTACACACATAATTGCCCATAAGATTTACAGTTCAAGTCGATAGAATAGTGTCTCCTATGAAGCTATTGACCTAGCATACAAAGTGGTCAATAATAACTTAACATTTGACCTAGCAGACTTATTGTTAAAGCAGTTTAACAAAAACATGGAAAGCATTCAAACTTCCAAAAACAATCCATGTAAGTTTGGATCCTTATTGGTCTGTTTATTCTTCTATGCTCAGAAATTCTTCCCTTCTAAAGGAAAAGTTGTATGGAGAAAAGATGTGCCAGTCCTTTATGAAATAAATGAATACATCTCAGAAATGGGTGAAAATTTTGAAAGCATCATGGATAATTATTTTAAGTCTTTCAAAGAGAAAATGAATGACAGATTCTGGATTCCATAGAAGTTGGTGGAAGATTACAAGGATGACATTTGTTTTATGCTGGATCGTGACAATGTATATATTCAAGTAGCTAAACCAAGGACTGTATATGTAAAACCTCTTCCTTATGAGGTAAATATTGATGAAACCAAGAATATCATTGAAGCTCTTCTTAATCAGCCTGTCAATCCCAAAGCTCCATATTTTGGAACATATGATGAAGCTAAGGTGAGAATTGAACTAAGCATAAAGCTTCCACAGGTGGTAAACAAAGGAAAGAAGAGGGTAGCCAAAATGCAAATGCTAACCGAAGACAAAGGAGAAAAAGATAAAGCAGAAGAGAAAAAGGATGAGAAAATAGAGGAACTAGAACTTGCAAAGAAGAAAGGAAAGGTATTCATCACTAAGGCACCTAAACCTCCCACTACTGTATTTACAAGGAGAAGTGCAAGAGGTAAGGCAGACAAGGTAGACAAGGCAGATAAAGACATAGTATTTAAAAGGCCTCCTCTAAACTTTCAAGAAAGGATCAAACTCTTTAGAGAAGGATCAGGATCTGGAGTAAGTAACATAAAATCTTTTAAATATGAAACAAGAATGAAAATAGAATAGAAGGAAATAGAAGATGTTGTTATTGAAAAGATGGGACAGTGGAAATACTCTCCTGAAGAAATAGCCCCACAGGTTCCAGCAGTTCTATTAGATCCAATAAAAATAAGATGGAGCAATGCCAAGAAAACTGTAAAAGACATATTTGATCAAACCCTGAGACAGTTAATGCCGAGCTTGAAAAATGATAAAGTAAAGAAGGAATTGAAGGACAATGAAAGTAAGATGACATTAAAGTTCAATACTTGTTTGATTCTGATCAACAATATTGAATCAGTTGTGAAGGCTACAAATGCCACATGGAAAAACATATACCATCTTCACCAATTGAGTATTGAAACAGTCATAATAAAAGACATTGAAGATGACAATGATGAACAAGAAGCCACTGAGGTAGATGATACTATGATAATAGCAGCAGAAGTCATTGCATCACTTCCTACCTCTCCAGTAAAAGTCTCTACATCCATCCTGGAGACACCTTCAAGCATGGTTGTGACAACTTCAACATTTGTCCAATCATCTATAGCAACAATAGAAGCAACTACCATTTCTTCTACCGAGTTGCAGTCTCCCACATCATCAAGTTTTCTAGCAGTAAGTTTTCTAGTTTTTGAATCTACAAGTGTAAATATTTTAAGTTCTCCAGTAGAAAGTATACCAGTCTCTATAGCCAGCCCTACTATATCTACTGTCACTACTACTAAGGCATTAAGCATAGATAAGCCTAAAGCTCAACCGAGCATAAGATTTTTGGGTAAGAATATAGTAGAGGATATAGACTTAGATAAAGAAATAGAGATTCCAACATTAGATTTTGCAAATCTATCAGCGGACCAAATGCAAAATATAGGTGAAATCCTTCAAAGGAAAACAAAGCAAAAGAAGCTTAAAGAGGAGAGAGACAAGGAATATCAAATCATCAAGGATGCTAAGGACATTTTGTCTGATGCATTAGGTATTAAAGTAGACTCCTCCCAACATGTTTTGCTACAATTAGCAGAAGCAGTTAATAAATACAATGAGGATTCATCTGGGACAGAAAAGTTAGTTGAAAGAGCTGAGAAGAGATTCAATAATAAAATGCTTGAGCACATTGCTCAGCACATAACTATTAACCAAGTAGAATTGTCCTCAGTTTTGTCAAACATTGAATCTACCTATTCGAATGCTACCTCTCTTTTGGCCAGATTGTGCAATATTGCCGAGTTCACAAAGGATGTCACGGATAAAATGAATAAAATGGATGAGGATATGAAGATTAGCATACAGAAGCTGCAACTTGAACCAAGTTCAAGCTCTGCTCATCACATGAAAATCTCATACCTATCAAATATGCAGTCAGATCTACTGAAAGAAGACACAAGGATCTGGTCCACACTGCTAGACATCCAACACATGATCCTTCCCATCATGAATACAATGTATAAGCACATTGAACATTCCAAAACATTGATTCATGACAATCAGTTCTCTATAGCAGATCACATGATTGAACTCTCTACAGAAGTCCAAATTGCAATCCAAACATGCAAGATTCTACAAAAAAGTTGGGATAGAACCCTGGCACTAATAATGAAGGTACATTCTGATTTTCTATCAAATTTTGGATTCTCTCTGTAAATCACTTGTATATGATCCTTTGGCATTATTGCCAAAAAGGGGGAGATATGTATAGAGGGAGATATATGTATAGAAGAAGATTTGTATAGAAAAAGTTAGCACATTGAAAGGGGGAGACAATGTATAAAGCCCTATAACAAAGACAAATTTTGAAAAATCAAAATAAAACTCAGCATGATTCATGTATATAAGTTTTGGCCAATAAGTGTTTTTGTCACTAGTGCCAAAGGGGGAGATTGTTGGCATTAAGCAGAATTGCCACTAGTGATAACACTTATTTGCATTCTGGGTGAAAACTGAGCAAACAGTGCAAACCGAGTAGATAGTACAAATCGAGCAGACAGTACAAACCGAGCAGACAGTGCAAACTGAGTAGATAGTGCAAACCGAGCAGACAGTGCAAACTGAGCAGACAGTACAAACTGAGCAAAAAGTGTAAACCGAGCAGACAGTGCAAACTGAGTAGACAGTGCAAACCAAGAAAACAGTGCAAACCGAGCAAAATAGTGCAAATCAAGAAAGTTAGTACAAACTGAGCAGGACAGTGTAAACTGAGTAACATCATGTCTATCGAGTCACCAGTATTTACCAAGTTCAAAACCTACCGAGTGGTCAGTATGAACCATGCCTTCACTTCTACCGAGTGCATGATGATGCCGAGTAATGCAGTGGATGCCGAGTATCAGAAAGTCACCGAGTTAGTTTGCAGTAACCGTGTAACCTTACTTGGGCTGACTTAGTAGCACTTATGTTTATTTGTCAAGCTGACTTTGTAATTGTAATTGTAATTAATTGTTTAAGACTTGTATATAAACAATGTTGTAAAAATGTCAAGATATATGTAATAAGCATGTATGTGAAAAAGAAAGAAAGGTAGATATAAGCGAATTACAAAGGGCTTCAGTAGTATAAGGAACAACAAAGACAAATTCATCATAGAAGGTGATCAGTACATCAGCGAATCTCAATCAGCAATCCAGTTGCAAAGCAAGAGATCTACTGTTTCATCCTAATAGGTGAATCAGTACTAAAATCCTTTAACTAGGTAGACTTAACAGTCTTTTGTAAAATCTCTTTACCGAGTGCATACTTCATTGTATGTTTGTAAATCCTTTAACAGGGTGGATTTAGCAATCCTTATTGCTCCTAACAGGGCAGATCATCAGAAGTGATCAAATTGTAAGCCTTAACCAGCCAACTTTATTCTACAGTATTAAAGCTTTGTGGGTTTCATCCCCACCCCAGTTTTACTTTCTTTTTGGAAGGTTTCTGGGTAACCAAATCTATGTGTCATTATTGTGAATGCTTTTAAGTTTCATGCTTTCTGTATGCAAAGGTTAAAGTAAATTACATGTTAATAGATCTGTAATTGAAAGAAAATTTGGAGTTACTGATTCACCCCTCCCCTCTCAGTAACTTGGTTAATTCCTGAATATTTCCAACAATTGACACCATCTCAATTTAATGATAGGCGTAAGTTCTCATAGACTATGTTAGAGCCTTGAGATCTTATGCCATTCATTGATTTTTCCTAATGATGTGGCATTTCAAAGAAGTGGGACCTTCTGATAGGTGTGCACAATTGGCAGTCTGTGATTGGTCCACCTATTTATGATTTGGTAGTTGTTAGTGGGTCTTGGGTTGCCGATGTGTCAGAGGGCTCTAACATTTGTAGAGGATTGACAATGGGCATATCTTCACAAGGGATGTGTCAGATTTATGAGATTATGAGACAACCATTGATTCTTTTGTGTGACGTAACCTTTTCTTTTGGCGGGTTCACTGCTATGTATACTTAATCGGTGGCTTCTCATTGGTCCACATAATGATGAGTTAGAGTTTGTCAGAGGGTCTTGTGTCAGAATGTTTGATCAACAGTCAGTGTATGATCACATGGAATATTCTTCCCCCATGCGATCTTGCACCCACCATCCGATTAGATGCCAGAGGGTTAGTGGGTCCTATGTTAGAGGTGACTAGGTGAAGATAGCAAATCATATGTTGACATGCGGTATTTTTTAGGTGGGCCCAACATTGTCCAAAGGTATAGTAGTTCAGAAAAAATGTTTAGCAGGATCGATAAATTTCTAGGGGTTCGCTTATTCACACAATAAGATAGTCATGTTATAAAAGACATAGCAATTTAGCAAACACTGCATTCGTGTAATCGCTAAATTATCTGGCGATAACATAAAACATTTAGTGAATGTGAGAATTACCTTCAGTCATGTATTCACCAAATAGGAAGCTTAAGTTTGTCGAGTTAGTGGGACTATTTGCCTTGGTGTCACTGAGGTGTCAAGTTCTGATAGGCTGAGCTATAGGATGACGGGAACATGTTAGTGGGGCCAGATTCTAAAGGTGATGGAAATAAGGAAGAGATCGATGGTTGTCTTAAGTTTGCATAGAATCTGTTAGAGCTATGAGATCTTAAGACAACCATCCATTGAAGGGGCTTATGTGCAGTGGGTCTGACATGCTATGAGCACTAATGTGCTTGATTGTCATTGGTTGTTGACTAATGACATGGCTATAGACTTTTCAAAGGTTTGTGATTGTTGTGGGATTTAATGAGGATCACCCAATTTTTCAGAAAAGAAATAAATTGATGGCCACATTTTAAAATTTGCCGACTGACTGTTGCCACCAAAATTCAAATATTTTAAAAGGGGTTTTAGCGATAGAAAGGACTAGTAATTGAATGTTTAAACGATTGGATTTGATGGAAATGATTTTCAAATGGTTACAGCCTGGTCCAGGTTGCATTGATCAATTGCTGTAGGATTTTTTATTGTACTATGAAGGATGGCTTTATGCTACAAGTGGCCAGACAGACTGATTTTTATGGAAAATTTCTTGGTTCTTTGTCTTGATCTCATAGATTTTCATGATTACAAATCTTTCTAGATCTGTTTCTCTAAGATTGCTTGGTTTTTTGCCCCTGCAATGAATTTTGTTGTAATTTTGGTTGGTGAGGTTGCTGAAACCCTAACCCTAGCTATCTAAAGCTTCTTGCATCCTAAATTATTTTGGGATTCCAAAGCAGCTAGTGGTATATATGGCTATATTTTTGACTTTGTAGGGGTTCCAATTTTTGTTTTTCAGATCTTGGCTCCATGAAGGGTCCTTTTCCTATAGATATTTTCCTTCTTCTCTGCATATAGGGTTCCCTCTTTCCTTTCTAGTTTTGGAGAAGATAATACATGTTGTAATAACTTGTCTTATGTATGAGGATTCAATGTATCTATATTGTTATAAGACTATCTCCATTTGATTCATGAATTTATTGATTATAACATCAAGGTGTTTGATCTTTCTATATGCATTTCCTATGTGTTTGCAATAGAGTTGTCTTCACAGAGATAACTGATTTCATGATTAGTTTTCAGGTATGTATGAGTTGGGATATCAAGGGTGTCTCATGCTTGTCTTCCAAAAGATGTCATTCAATGTATTTCTTGTTCATAGGTCTCTTCTAAGGCGAGGGTTAAAATCCTTTGAGTAGGTAATAACATATCTAGGTACATAGGTGGATTGATAAGTGAGGTTTGTTAACATTTTATGATTGATGTAAGGCATCAACATATTTGATATATTGTCTTCTTGTTTTATAGCTCCTTATTGCAGTGATGTATTTGACTCTGTTGCCAATTGGATAAGGCATTGGTCTATGAGAGACTTAGGGTATCTCAGGGGTCCTTTTAGCCCATCATAAATCATTCAAACCAAATACCTTTCCCTTTCATGTTGGTAGTAGTAGTAGGAGGTCCTTTCTAGTCTTCAGAATCATTCTATGCAAATAGGGCTATTGCATAAGAATTGGTTTCATTGGGGTACAAGATACCTAGAAGGATTTGAAGACTATTCCATAATAAGCCATCTACAAGCCTATTGTTTATCATGAGGTGTCTTGAGTGTGAAGATAAGTCAATACCCACCTGAGTGATGTGGAGCTCAAAGAAGGAGGAGGATGTCCTCTATCCTCATCAATTGGACTATTTTCTTGTCAAACTTGACTGCCTACCCTGAGAATCAAGCCCATCTATTGATTCAAGTTTGGTCTTGCAAGGAAAAGAACCAATAACCTCGATAAAATATTTACCACCCAGCCACATGGATACCAAAAGGCCCACTCCCCTATGCTAGGAGATAAACACAAAGGTACACAAGGAAGTGATATCTAGGTCACACCTACAGTTGGAGTAACCTTTTCCAAATAACAACTAAAAAGAAAATTAAAGTACAAACCCTTTCCCAAAAGGTTATAAGGCTAGGTAGAAACTCTAAGTGACAAGTTAAGTTTCCTACCTTGACCAAAACATCATAATAACATAACACTAAAATTTGAAGAGATTTTAAGAGGGTTTGGTGTGTGGAAGAGAGAGGGAAATAAAGTTTGCTTTGAATACAAATGAAAAGCCCTACAAATTTCTTGTTCTTTGTCATGAGGTTATAGCCAACCCTTTTGTATTTGAATAATCTCCATTCCAATGTAAATGTGATTAGAAATGGATTGGCATAGTATTGGTTTCTATTGCTAACCATTTACATACAGGTTTAATATTTTTTTTATGAGGCTTTGAACAAAGGAAGTCCTCATTTACATTGATTGTCCCTATTATTGATTTGGTGCAATCAGTTAATTGTTTTGAAGTTTAAATGAGTGCAAAGTCTCTCCAATTTCTTTATTTATTATAGATTATGGGAGAAGCCTCTAACTATTTAAGTATGTGCCATTAAGTGTTTGAATGCAAGGATATACAAGAGTTTTAAAATAAAGATCTTTGATTGATAAACAATATAGTATCAGAAAAAATGACCCTCAGTGCAGGGCCCATAACTTTCCATTCAAGTATTGGATTTTGATATTCTTTAAATATGTTTTTATAACCCTAAGTACACCTATCCTCACTAGAGCAATAGAGGATTTTTTATCAGAATCAAAAGTTATACACATCTAAGTTTGGGTCTATCTAGAGGGCAGAAATCTATCATGTTAGGACAATCATAGGTAAGATGATTGTTTAAATAAATTTGACCTGGGAAAGAGATAGATAAAAAGGGTAGTGACATATTTCCCAATATAAATCATTCTTCTATATTATCCAGAAAGTAAACAAATAATATAGCATCATAGGAATCATAGCAACACACAGAGAAAAAATATAATAATTTATATAGTAATAGTTTTCAACAAAGTATCCTTTCTCATACACAAAATTGCAAACATGACCTAATATATTCATTTCAAACTCACAGAGGACAACACAAAGGAATATTTAAAGAAATCAGAAAATCAAATAAGGAGGAGCATCTTTCAGGATAGCTCCTACCTGGCTTCCAGTGGAGAAAACCATTGATGAAGGCTAATTCACCTCTCTTCAATCTCCTTCTAGCACTTCTCGAAATTCCTCCCAGATGCAGGCACCAACCTTCTACTAGAAACTCACAATCAAACTATCCTTTCAAAAATAATATAGTTCCTCTCCTATAGTACTATAATCCTCCTAAATATAATATCCTCTCAAAGAAATAATCTAAATTCCTTAGTATAATTTGTTGGAAAGTTGTCTATACAGAAGTATATGACTAGATATAGTGTTTTCATTATGACAAGAAAGTCACATAGTAGTTTGGAGTTAGGGAACTTAGTGTAAAGATCAAAATTCAGTTAAGTGTTGAAGACTAGATAGTGTACAGAGTTCTTGCAGCTCAAAGCATCAGCACACGTGTGTAAAGATAAATTATGGTATGCACCCTAGAAGTTAAGCTTGTTAGACTATAGCTATGCTTAGTCTATGAGTGCATAAGTAGATAAGAAAATATGTGAAAGTTATAATCAGTTGAAGTTGTATAGCCAGTGTGTGCCAGCAGAGTTGGTTTGTGATTATAATGTAATATTATAAAGGCCATGTGCCTATTTTATTTAGGTTTCCAACATGTTTATATGTATAATTGTAAGCACACTTAAGCCAATTCATTTGGAAGCATTATTTGTAATTATTTATAGGGCTGACCTAATTATGTATTTTGTATGAGCACATAAATATAAGGTGTGCCCATTGTATTCGGTATGGAAGTGGTAATAGAGTTGTGATAAGTAGAGAAGCGGTATGAAAAGACAACATAAGATGTATTAAAGCTTTGCTAGAGGTCAAAGCATTAGCATACCAAAGGAACAGATCAGATAAGGAGTGTCACAGTGAAGTTTCACCAATAGATATAGTGTGTATCTAAAATCAGAAGGTTGAAACCTTCACCATTTGAGCAGTGAGCTCTAGGATGGTGAGTCCACTCCCCTAATATGGATCATTGTAAAAGAATCCTAATAGGGTCTGACCCTTAACAAGGTCTATTGTACTTAAATCATTGTAAAGCTACTCCTAATAGGGTAAAGGATCTTCTAACAAGGATCACAAAACACTAGTGCAGAATATTAGTGGGTATCAAGTCCCACGGGGGTTTTTACCTATTTGGGTTTCCCTGTAACCATATTGGTGTCATGTGTTGATTTCATGTTTCATGTTTATGTGAATGTTTAATTTAGTTCTTAATCATTTATGTTCTGCATAAAAGATTAAAGTAAAAAGTTAAATTATAGTGAACACTGATTCATCCCCCCCCTCTTAGTGTTCCCATTCCTAACAATTAGTATCAGAGCTCTAGTCCTCAGCCTAGAAGATTAACCACTTGAGGAGATCATGGAAAAAGAAGAAATGAAACATCTGAAAAGAAATCTTGAAGATGCTCTTGAAGATCTAGACAAGTTAGAAAGAGAATCTGAATAACTAAAGGATAAACTCAGTGATGCTCAGTTAGTCATCAAGAAGCTAAGGAAAGATTTGAAAGAATGCTCTACCAGTGATCTAGGGACAATGGTCAAGAAGCTTAATGAAGAAAAGAAATCCTTAAAAGAAAAAATTGAAGAGGGTGATGATAAGTTGATTAATAATCAGGTAGTTTATGATGAATAGATCAAAGAGAACCTTCAGCTGAATGAAGAACTAAGGAAAGGAAACATGGAAATCTTGAAGCTAAGAAATAGCAAATAAAGCTTGGAGTCTGAATTAAAAGAAGAAAAGAATCATATAGACAAATTACACACCAGTGCTGATTTGGTAGAATCTCAGTTGTATGCAAGAAGAGCCAAAGGAGACACTAGCTATATTGGATACAATGAAGCACAAAATTAGATTGACAATATGAGAGTAAGAAAGGATTCACAAAAGGACTCTACTAATGTTGAAAAGACTAAAGATCAAACCATAGATAATGGTGGACTACCTAAGATTGAGTGTAAGCAAGTACAACACACTTGTTTTTCTTGTAACAAGCATGGACACATTGTGAGGAATTGTATAGAGGTAAAACCTTTTAATGGTTACTATTATCCATGCAATAAGTTTGATCATAGAGCTATGAATTTCAAGACTAGTAAGAAGAATAGAATTTAACAAGATCAAAGAAATCAAAACCAAACAAATGTAAGAAGAGCTCAAAATGTTACATGCCAGATATATTACTATAATGGTCACACAACAAAGCAATGCAGAATGGTGACTCATGTCAATGCACCTAGGAATATAAGACCTCTAGTCATTTGTCACTTTTGTAACAAGGCTGGACATATCTCAAGGTTTTGGAGATCATAAAGACAAGGTCAGGGAAACCCTAAAAAGGTCAAAGAACTAGTTTTGGATCCTATAGGAGAAGTTAACTTTGTCAAAGCCTCAAATGATGTGAGCATCATTTGGTCAAAGAAAAAGAAGGAAAATATTGATGAGAATATATTGGATGCATCCCTAGTGGACACACCCTCTACATCTGCATGAATGGCCCTCAGGGTCATAGGGGGAGCTAATTTAGCTCTAGACCCCTGTGTGGATGGTATACTCATCCTAAGAGTATGTTCCTTTGGACTTAAGCTTTTGGAGTGTATAGGAACCTTCATGCAAGAGTGCACATGTTGATTGTTAGCGGAGCTCTAGTTTGAAATTTTGAAGTGACAACCTAGTTTACACGACATGCATTAATGGAAGATTTTTCACTTTTAAAGTACACAAAAGTCATTTAATTTCTCATTGCATTCAAATTCAGAGTGATAGAGAGTAGAAGGAGCCTTGGAAGTTGTTTTCAAGTCTTGGTGATTGATTTATCAGAGATTTGCTATAGTTATCAGTGTATTTGATCAGTTGCAGAAACCCTAGCTTGTTGCACTGATTCAAAAACTGTTAGGTTATCTCTAAGTTCAGTTGGAAAGAGATTAACAAGTAATTCATGGCCACTCCCATTGTTTATGATGTCATTGAGAATAAAATATATGTTTTCAAGAGGCACCCATTTAAATCCACCCTAGATGATTTAGAGGGAGCTTTCTCCTACATGCCTAAGGGTGTCATGCATGTGGAAGACATAAGGTCTTAGATCTACTATAAGAAAGAACCTGTTGGACTAGATAGGTTAAGGGTGCACATGGATACCATGTTGAAATAGGAAAAAACATTCATGGATAAATATGAAAAATGGAATGATCACCTTATTTTTGAGTATGCTATGACATATGAATTCTATGAGACATAATGGATAAAGATCTTATTGAGTAGAATCCATGATGATCTATTTTGGATTGGAGATGTTCCAGTTAGAATCACAAATGACTTAATTCATGAGATGGCAAGCCTTTCTAGAATAGGCTTTGTCCTTCCTATGGGCTAGGATGTCAAGAAAATGGTAGAACAAGTATGTAAGTCAAGGAGCGATAGGCATGGTATGACCATCGAGCCTATTGAGCAAGAAGACATCAAATTGATGTCAATGATACTAGGGTACATATTTCATCACACTAGTAGGGTGAATAGTGTATGTGTGGGCACTATTCTGGTAGCTATCAGACTTGTGACAACTTGTGTGAGATCTTGCATGCACAGTTGATACATAACATGAAGGCCATCAAACATGAAAAAACAAAGATATTTAGGTTTGGGTCCCTAATCATCTGTATGTACCTTCATATTATTGGGAAGATATAAAATTTGTACTTCGACAAGTCCATTCCAACCATGCCTCATATATCCAACAAAGCATCCATAGAGAGTACACTAAGGGATTATATCACTTTGGAATTGAAGACCTTTAGAGCTAAGATGCAGATGAGGTATAGGATTCTAGAAAGCATTGTAGAGAAGTATAAGGATTCAATATGCTTTATGGTGGAGACTGACACTACATGTATGGAAGTTGTTGAACCAAGAACTAAGTGGATTCATCCACTAAGGTATGAGGTAGAGGAGCAAGTTCTTGAAGCATATGAATAGGTACTTATGTCAGCCCCCAAAGATCCTAATGAACCTAAGTGGAGAACCTATGAGGAAAATAACATAGAAGTTGATGCAAAACTTAATAGTGTAGCAACTAAAAGAAAGGTTGCAAAGGTCACTTCTGAGATCTTGAGAATACATGGTGTGTCTCAAGAAAACCTTGATAAATAAAGGGAGGAAAATATTTCCCTAGAATTGAAAGGTGCAACAGCAGAGGAAGAAAAAGAAGATCTAATGCAAGAGCATCTTGGGTCTTGAGCAATCTTGCATCAACCAAAAACATTTCCTAATTTTTGTACCTGTTTGCTATTGTTTTATTTATAATATTTGCATTTGATGGTTTCATGGTGTTAAAAGATTACATTATTTTTAGGACCTATTTTGGAACCTTCTCCTATGAGCACATAAATATTGGATGGACAGTTTGAAAGTTAGAGCTATTTTCTTGCTATCAGAGCAGTATTTTCTAGTAGTTTTGGGGCTGATTACGCACCATGGAGACCTTGATCCTTAAATAATAATATCTTTCTCATGGCTCGGACCATGGAGACCAAAGGTGTAGCTCCTAATTTATTATGGGTCAAAATTTATGGCCATTTTGGCATGAGACCTATTTTCTGTCAGTTTTGGGTCCGAGCCGTTACTGCAGTTTTGGTACTGATTGTTCATGTTGGTTACCTTGATCCATAAGGAATCAGCCTTTGAAATATTAAGGAGTTTTAAAGGACATAAATTAATATCATTTCCCAAGAGATAAATCCCTAATTGATTATTAGTAAAAAGTTATGCCCATTTTTCCTCAGGACCTATTTTCTACCATTTTTTGGGTGAAACATGTGGTGTTTCTTCTTGTGATGTTCCATGTGATAAAATGGGACCTTTCACACTTAAAGGAATGTTATTTGGAAATTTGAGGACCTAAATCTAAAGGAGAATAAATTTATATTCATTCTAGCATTAGTTTTGGTTTAAATCTTCTAGACTGGATCTATATTGTAATTAAATGCCTGACTGGCCAACCTGTGGCTTGGCTGGCTATATAAGGAGTCTAGATTGATGTAGTAGGGAATCAAGAGAGGATTAAGAGGTATATCTAGAGAGGATTATCAAGATACATCATTGGAGAGAAAGATAGGATGCGAGTTGTTATTCTGATTTCATAATTCTCATTGTATAAGGCCGAAACCTGGAAGGCCTCATAGCCGGGCATGTTGAAAGAAATAATATAAATTCTCTTTTGTTGCTACTATTTGATTGTCTCATATCCATTGTGATTTTATTTCTTTCATGTGATTTTATATTTCTTCCATTGTGTAACTCTGAGAAAGGGCTTTTTGGTGATTCGAGTGGACTCAATTCTGCTTGATTTTGCTTGTATCTTCCTTGCCCCTATGTCAAGTGGTATCAGAGTGAGTTCTTTCTTGTGGATTGGATTGTGGACAACCTTATTGGATTGGTTGTAGGGTGGTAGATTTGAGATCTGACCTATAACTTGTAGAAGGTTATGATCTTGCTGGAACTTGATTGTCAAGATGGTTCATGGTAGAGGAAGTGATAATGCTATCATAGATATGTTGAGACAGATTGCAACTAGGCTTGAAACTATAGAGATAGCCTAGAGAAGAGGAGCACATCTTGAAGATGTTAGTGATGAAGAAGAAGAAGTAGCCCCTAATGCTGAACCTAAATTTGAACAAGATGAGGAAAGACTTTTGAGAGTTTTGTCTAAGGCTAACTCCAGACCTGGAGTTGAAGTTGCTTGCTATGATAGAAGACTTGAGACCGATACACTTTTGGATTGGATCTCTAAGATGGATAAATACTTTGAGTATGAAGGTACTCCTAATAATAAGAAGGTTAAGATAGTAGCCACAAAATTGAAAGGGCATGCATCTCTTTGGTGGGATCATTTGCAAACTGAGAGACATAAGAGAGGAAAGGAAAAGATTAAGACATGGATGAAGATGCTTGGAAAGATGAAGAAGAAGTTTCTTCTAGCTGACTACCAAGTTAGTCTAATGAGAAAAATGCCAAATTTGAGACATAAGTGTGAAAGAATATACTAAAGAATTTTACAAATTGGATATCAAATCTGGATATGTGAATGATGAAGTTGAGAAAGTGACTAGATATCTGAATGGCCCGAGGACATCTATTGAAGATGAGGTTAGTTATGTGAAGATTGATAGTGTGGAAGAAGCATACCAATTTTTTTTGAAGGTTGGAGAGAGATTGACAAAGAGACATGAATAAAGACAAAGAGGAAGAGGTGGCATTTTTCAGAGAAGTAGAGGAAGATCTGATGGAGAAAGTAGTAGATCTAAAAATTTAGTACAAGATAAAGGATGGGAAGATGACCCTACTGGTAGAAGAGGTAATTACTCTAGAGGTAGCTATACTGGTTACTCTAGGAATAACAATAATGGGAAAAGAGAAGAGAAATCTTGGTTTAAAGGTACTTGTTACAAATGTGGTGAAGAAGGATATAGAGCTTTTGAATGTACTAACTCTGGAAAGAAGACTGGGGGTAGTGGTAGAAATAATTTGGCTTGTGAAGAAGTTGAGGAAATGTCTAATGAACCTGAACATGGTGAGAACTTGATGCTAAGAAGGATCTTGTGGACTGAAGAAGCTGATGAGGAACCTATTTTGAGGAAAAGTTTGTTCAGAACTAGATGTAAGATCACTTATAAATGTTGCAAGGTAATCATTGATAGTGGAAGTTCTGATAATTTGGCATTCAAAGAGCTAGTTACCAAATTGCAGTTGTAGAGATTGAAACATCCTAAGCCTTACCATATTTCTTCGATCCAGAAGGAGCATAAACTACTTGTAAGTGAACAATGCCTTGTTAAGTTCAAAATTGGGAATTATCATGATGAAGTCTTGTGTGATATCATGCCTATGGATTGTTGTCATATTCTTTTGGGTAGACCTTGGCAGTATGATAGGAAAGCTTTGCATGATGGTAGATTGAATAAATATACTATTTGGATGGATGGAAAGAAACAAGTGTTATTGCCTTTGATAGAAAAGTTTGATGAAGGTCACTATACTACAATTAGAGTATGCTTGTTTGATGATAAAACATTTACAAGAGAGATGAAAGAATAGAATACTTTCTTTTCATTGAAGCATAAAAGTGGATAGTCAAATAAGGTTACTGATGCCTTGAGCCAAAGAAGAAGTTTTTGTTGGAAATATTCAAGAATTAACCAAGTTACTAAGAGGGGAGGGGTGAATTAGTAACTTCAAATTTTCTTTCAATATCAAATGTATTAACATATAGTTCAATTTATCCTTTTGCATATAGAAAGCATGAAACATAAAAGCATTCACAACAATGACACATAGATTTGGTTACCCAGAAACCTTCCAAAAGAAAGTAAAACTAGGGTGGGGATGAAACCCAAAAAGGTTTAATACTGTAGTATAAAGTTGGCCGGTTAAGGCTTACATTGATCACTTCTAATGATCTGCCCTGCTAGGAGCAATAACGACTACTAGGTCCACCTTGTTAGAGGATTTACAAACATACAATGAAGTATGCACTCGGTTAAGAGATTTTACAAAGACTGCTAAGTCTACCTGGTTAGAGGATTTCAAGCTGATTCACCTGTTAGGATGAAACAGTAGATCTCTTACTTTGCAATTGGATTGCTGAATGAGATGCGCTGATGTACTGATCACCTTCTGTGATGAATTTGTCTTTGCTGCTTCTTATACTATTGTAGCCCTTTGTAATTCGCTTATCTCTGCCTTTTATCTCTTCTCTTTTTTTTTTTTTTACATTCATACAACTTGGTATTTGTACAACATTATTTATATACAAGTCTAAACAATTAATTACAATTACAAAGTTGACTTGACAAATAAACACAAGTGCTACTAAGTCGGCCCAAGTAGGGTTACACGGTTACTACAAACTAACTCGGTGACTTTCTGATACTTGGTGTCCACTGCATTACTCGGCATCATCATGCACTCTATAGAAGTGAAGGCTCGGTTCATACTAACCACTCGATAAGATTCAAACTTGGTAAATACTTGTGACTCAGTAGACATAATGTCACTCGGTTTACACTATCCTGCTCAGTTTGCACTGTCCTGCTCGGTTTGCACTCAGGATGCAAATAAGTGTTGTCACTAGTGGCAATCCTGCTTAATGCCAACAATCTCCCCCTTTGGCATTAGTGACAAAAACACTTATTGCCCAAAACTTATATACATGAACCATGCTGAGATTTATTTTGATTTTTCAAAATTTGTCTTTGTCATAGGGCTTTATAAATTATCTCCCCCTTTCAATGCACTAATTTTTTCTTCTATACATATCTCCCCCTTTTTGATGATAATGCCAAAGGTGTATATACAAGTGTTTTATAGGGAGAATCCAAAATTTGATAGAAAAATAGAATGTACCTTCATTATCAGTGCCAAAGTTCTGTCCTAATTTTCTTGCAGAATCTTGCATGTTTGAATTGCAATTTGGACTTCTGCAGAGAGTGCAATCATGTGATCTGCTATTGAGAATTGATTGTCATGAATTAATGTTTTGGAATGTTCAATGTGCTTATACATTGTATTCATGATGGGAAGGATCATGTTCTGAATGTCTAGCAATGTGGACCGGATCCTTGTGTCTTCTTTCAGTAGTTCTGACTGCATATTTGATAGGAATGAGATTTTCATGTGATGAGCAGAGTTTGAACTTGGTTCAAGTTGCAGCTTCTGTATGCTAATCTTCAAATCCTCATCAATTTTATTCATTTTATCCTTGACATCTTTGGTGAACTCGGCAACATTGCATGGTTTGGCCAAAAGAGAGGTAACATTCAAATAGGAAGATTCAATGTTTGTCAAAACTGAAGATAATTCAACTTGATTAATAGCTATGTGCTGAGCAATGTGCTCAAGTACTTTATTGTTGAATTTCTTCTCAGCTTTTTCAAATAACTTGTCTGTCCTAGATGAATCCTCATTGTACTTATTTACTGCTTCTGCTAATTGTAACAAAACATGTTGAGAGGAGTCTACTTTAATACCTAATGCTTCTGACAAAATGTCCTTAGCATCCTTAATGATTTTATATTCATTGTCTCTCTCCTCTTTAAGCTTCTTTTGCTTTGCTTTCCTTTGGAGGATTTCACCTATATTTTGCATTTGATCCGCTGATAGATTTGCAAAATCCAATGTTGGAATCTCTATTTCCTCATCTAGGTCTATATCCTCTACTATATTCTTGCACAAAAATCTTATACTCGGTTGAGCCTTAGGCTTATCTATACTTAATGCCTTAGTAGTAGTGATAGTAGACATAGTAGGACTGGCTATAAGGAGTGGTATACTATCTACTAGAGAACTTGAAGTATTTACACTTGTAAAATCAAAAATTGGAATACTTACTGCTGGAAAACTTGATGAAATAGGAGACTGCAACTGGGTAGAAGAAATGGTAGTTACTTCTGTTGTTGCTATAGGTGATTGGACAAATGTTGAAGTTGTCACAACCATGCTTGAAGATGTCTCTGGGCTAGATGTAGTAACTTTTGCTGGAGAGGTAGGAAGTGATGCAATGACTTCTGCCACTATCCTCACGGTATCATCTACCTTAGTGGCTTCTTCCTGTTCATCACTGTCATCTTCAATGTCTTTTATTATAACTAATTCAGTACTTGGTTGGTGAAGATGGTATATGTTCTTCCATGTGGCATTTGCAGTCTTCACAACCGATTCAATATTGTTAATCATAATTAAACAAGTATTGAACTTCAGTGTCATCTTATTTTCATTCTCCTTCAATGCCTTCTTTATTTCATCATTTTTCAAGCTCGGCATTAACTGTTTCAGGGTTTGATCAAATATGTCTTTTACAGTTTGCCTTGCATTGGCCCATCTCATTTTTATTTGATCTAATAAAGCTCCTGGAATCTGTTGGGCTATTTCATCAGGAGAGTATTTCCACTATCCCATCTTTTTAATGACAACATCTTCAATCTCCTTTTGTTCTGTTACTGATCTTGTTTCATATTTTAAAGATTTTATATTACTTACTCCAGATCTTGATCCTTCTCTCAAAAGTTTGATCTTCTCTTGAAGGGTTAGAGGAGGCTTTTTGAATATTATATCTTTGTCCTTTTTGTCTGCCTTACCCTTTGCACTTCTCCTTGTAAATATGGTAGTGGGAGGCTTAGGTACCTTGGTAATGAATACCTTTCCTTTCTTCTTTGCAGGTTCTGGTTCCTCTATTTTCTCATCCTTTTTCTCTTCTTCTTCAATGTCTTCTCCTCTACCCTCGGTTAGCATTTGCATTTTGGCTATCCTCTTTTTTACTTTATTTACTACCTGTGGAAGCTTTATACTTAATTCAATTCTCACTTTTGCTTCTTCATATGTCCCAAAATGTGGAGCTTTGGGATCAACAGGCTGATTAAGGAGGGCTTCAATGATATTCTTTGTTTCATCAATGTTTACCTCATAAGGAAGAGGTTTCACATGTACAATCCTTGGTTTAGCTGCTTGAATGTATACTTTGTCACAATCCACCATGAAACAAATATCATCCTTATAATCCTCCACCAACTTCTGTGGAATCCAAAATCTGTCATTCATTTTCTCCTTGAAAGACTCAAAATAACTATCCATGATGTTCTCAAAATTTTCACCCATTTCTTAAATATATTCATTTATCTCATAAAGAATTGGCACATCCTTTCTCCATACTACTTTTCCTTTGGAAGGGAAGAATTTCTGAAAATAGAAAAATAAACAGACCAGAAGAGATCCAAACTTACATGGATTGTTTTTGGAAGTTTGAATGCTTTCCATGTTCTTGTTAAACTATTTTAACAACAAATCTGCAAGGTCAAATGATAAATTATTCTTTACCACTTTGTATGCTAGGTCTATGGCTTCGTAGGGAACACTATTCTGTCGACTTGAACTATATATTTTATGAGCAATGATGTGTGTTCCAAACTTCAGTTCAACATCAGTAATGCTACTTACTTTCATGCCTCTACTGTCCCACTCGGCTAGGGTTTTCTTCTCTAGCTCTGGCCGACCTAGGGTTTTGGTAGATTTAACTTTGTTTAACATGGGAAGACCGATGATTCGGTGAATCATCTTCTTAGTGATCTCTATGGGTTGCTCAAGCTAAATCTTGCCTTCGTGTACATGGCTAAGAATGTATCTAACCCATTTCTCCTAAAAGTTTTGAGGTAAATGTGTAATGTGAACTAATCCCTTGTCTTCCAGATGTTTGTACTCTGGTTTTAGAACACCATTCACACACAGTTCCTCATGCACAATATCTAGCTCTAGGTTTCCCATCTCTTGAATTGCACAATTGAAATGATTGTGAATATCGTTAACAAGTAGTACCTTAGGAGGAATCTGAGATTGAGCTCCGTTCGGGTCTAGGGCTACTACAATTGCGGGCACAAGTTTGAAATCTGGTGCTCTCCATTCCCCTTGGATTATCATTTATGTTCCTTTCTTCACTGAAGTGCTGGATGATGCCATGGTAGCTCACAGAGAATTCTTTTTGCAAAAGTATTTGAATCGCTTGATTGCTCTGGAAATTTTCTGCTCTCAAAATGCTAAAGTTCACGATGAAGAATGAGTTTGATTTCTTGCCTTTTGTTTACAACTTTGTCATTAATGCTTAGTAGAAATTAGGGTATGAATTCTGATAGACTGTCACTCACTATGAATTAATTACTTGGTAAAGACTTCACAACTCGGTGAACTTGAGAATTCATATTGCTCCGACCTCGCTCGGTAATCATATTAGATAGCTCCCGGCCTTGCTCGGTGAAAACTGATACCGACCTTCCTGTGATCTTATTGCATCTTGTATGCCAATTTAGATTTTTCTTTTAATTTAGTTCTGGAACTACTTGAAATTTGTCTATGAGAATACAGTTCCAGTGCTTTCTTGGGAATTTAGTTTGAGTCAGTAGAGCCACCCATTCCATTACTTGGACTGGTTTGCTCGGTAGATTTAGGAATCCACTGTTGTCTCATCTGTTTCCTAGTCTTAGTTGCTTCATTCTTCTTTCCATCTTCAACTTCACTAGCATTCATGCAATTTTTGGCTATATGACTGAGTTTAGTGCATTTGAAATATCTTATGGTAGTATCTCTTTTCCTTAGATGATGTTTTATGCGGTTCATGCCAATGTGTCCATATTCTCCACAGTAATGACATCTACACCAAGTGTTGTAATCCCATCCAAACATTGCTTTCATAATTTGTTCTGCTAGATTGAATGTTTTGGATCTACACTCGGATGCCTTGTGACCTTGTTTGTTGCATTTGTGACAATTATCTTTGAATCTTGGTTTTTCCCTGTATTCATTTGCTTTGTGACCATGCTGATTGTAGTTGTAGCATTTTCCATTGAATTCTTCTTTTTCATTGCTCCAACATTTATTTGAAGTATGTCCTATTTTACCACAATGATTACAAGTAGGTTTCTGATTCCTTTGAGTACCTTGCTTAGAAGATTCACCTTCTCCTTTGTATCCAAGTCCTGCTTTTCCTTTTTGCCTATGAAGATTTCGATCACACAGCTGATTTAAGTCTTCTTGGCTCTTCAACATTCTTTCATTGATTTGTTTTTCGATGTTTATGTCATCCACCAATCTTAGATTGATTTGTTTTTCAGATCTTAGTTCTTCTCTTGTGCTTTCTATTTCTGATCTTAGAGTCAGAATTTCCTCATTTGTATGGGAGATCTGATCAATTAGGTTTTCTAGCTGAAGGCTTTTATTTTGGACTTCATTGTTCCTTCCATCTAATTCATCTTTCAACTTGTTTCTTTGTTCTAAGATCTCACAAAATCTTGTTGAGTGTAGTTCTTGTTCTCTTTTTAATTTTTTGACTTCTTCCTACAGAGACCCATTCTTTTCTAGGAGTTCTTTGACAACATTGTTTGCTTCATCTGAGCTATCTGAGGGAAAAAGATCTTCAATCTTTTCTTCAATGTAATTATGATCATTGATCTGATTTGCAAGTTCCTTCCTTCTTCTTAGGGATTGGGAAAGATGTTCTTTTGCTTCTTTAAGTTTAGCTATGGCCATTTCCAGATCTAGCTTTTCATTTTCAATCACCTTATTTAGTTTGAATACCTCCATTGTCCTGGATCTTTGCTCAAGATAGTTAAGCTTTATCTTGAGAACCAATACAGCTCTGATACCAATTGTTGGAAATATTCAAGAATTAACCAAGTTACTGAGAGGGAAGGGGTGAATCAGTAACTTCAAATTTTCTTTCAATATTAGATGTATTAACATATAGTTCACTTTATCCTTTTGCATATAGAAAGCATGAAACATAAAAGCATTCACAACAATGACACATAGATTTGGTTACCCAGAAACCTTCCAAAAGAAAGTAAAACTGGGGTGGGGATGAAACCCACAAAGCTTTAATACTGCAGTATAAAGTTTGCTGGTTAAGGCTTACATTGATCACTTCCGATGATCTGCCCTGCTAGGAGCAATAAGGACTGCTAGGTCCACCTTGTTAGAGGATTTACAAACATACAATGAAGTATGCACTCGGTTAAGAGATTTTACAAAGACTGTTAAGTCTACCTGGTTAGAGGATTTCAAGTTGATTCACCTGTTAGGATGAAACAGTAGATCTCTTACTTTGCAACTGGATTGTTGAATGAGATTCACTGATGTACTGATCACCTTCTGTGATGAATTTGTGTTTGCTACTTCTTATACTGCTATAGCCCTTTTTAATTCGCTTATCTCTGCCTTTTATCTCTTCTCTTTTTCTTTTTTTTTTACATTCATACTACTTGGTATTTGTACAACATTGTTTATATACAAGTCTAAACAATTAATTAAAATTACAAAGTCAGCATGACAAATAAACATAAGTGCTACTAAGTCAGCCCAAGTAGGGTTACACGGTTCCTACAAACTAACTCGGTGACTTTCTGATACTCCGCGTCCACTACATTACTCGGCATCGTCATGCACTCGGTAGAAGTGAAGGCTCGATTCATACTAACCACTTGGTAAGCTTTGAACTTGGTAAATACTTATGACTCGGTAGACATAATGTCACTCGATTTACACTATCCTACTCAATTTGCACTGTCTTGCTCGGTTTGCACTGTTTTGCTTGGTTTGCACTGTCCTGCTTGGTTTGCACTATCCTGCTCAGTTTGCACTCAGGATGCAAATAAGTGTTGTCACTAGTGGCAATCTTGCTTAATGCCAATAGTTTTCTGACAGAGATGAGAGTTGAGGTACTTGGTTTTGATGATTTGAAGTGTTTTTATGAGACTGACATTGATTTTGTAGAACCTTGGAAATCTTGTAAGGAACATACAGTGAATGATAAGTGGTCTGATTATTTCATTCAAGAAGACATGTTGTTTAAAGGAGTTCAGTTGTGGATACCTAGAGGATCTATGAGAGATAACATAATGAAGGAGAAACATAGTGGTGGACTTGCTGGACATTTTGGGATTGATAAGACTATGAATTTGATTTTAGAAACATACTTTTGGCCATAGATTTATAGAGATGTACAAAGAATGGTTAGAGGTTGTAGAATTTTCCAAACAACAAAAGGAACTAGTTAGAATTTGGGATTGTATACACCTTCGCCTATACCTAATAGACCTTGGGAAGATGTGAGCATGGACTTTGTTCTTGGATTGCCTAGAACTCAAAGAGGTAATGATTCTATTTTGGTAGTGGTTGATAGATTTTCAAAGATGGCTCATTTCATACCTTGTAAGAAGACATCTGATGCATTGCATGTAGCTGAATTATTCTTCAAGGAAGTGGTAAAATTGCATGTTTTGGCTAAATCTATTGTTTCAGATAGAGATACTAAGTTTACTAGTTATTTTTGGAGAACACTTTGGAAGAAGATGAATACTGATTTGAAGCTTAGTTATACATTTCACCCTCATATAGATGGATAGAGTGAAGTTGTGAATAGAAGTTTGGGAAACTTGTTGAGATGTTTAGTTGGAGATAAGCCTGCTAATTGGGATTTGATTTTGGCACAAGCAGAGTTTGCATATAATAATTTTGTGAATAGAAGTACTGAGAGGACACCATTTGAGATTGTTACTAGATTTCATCCTAAGGGAACCAAAAATTTGAGAGATTTACCTACTAAAACAAGAAGTGCTAAAGTTGATCATTTTGTAGAATACATGAGAACTTTACATGATGAAGTCAAAAGGAATTTGGAGGACAGTAATCTGAAATATAAATAGAGAGCAGACAAGAGAAGGATACATAAATATTTTGAAGTTGGAGATGAGGTTATGATTCATTTGAAGAAGAATAGATTTCCAGTTGCTACCTACAACAAGCTAAAAATGAAGAAATTTGGACCTTGTAAGATTCTGAAGAATTTTGACAGTGAAAATGCTTATGAAGTGGAATTACCAAAGGACATGGATATATCACCTATATTCAATATTTCTGATATATTTAAGTACTTTGAATCAAATTATGAGATAGAAGATGATCCAAATTATCCTAAGAAGAAAAGAGATAGCATTTAGAAGATCTTGAATAAAAGAGTGAGCAAGAGTACAAGAGGAAAGGACTACATGGAATATCTAGTTCAGTAGAAAGACAAGCCAGTTGAAGATAGTTCATGGATTACAAAAGCTAAGTTGGATCTTTATGATTTAGGTTAGAATATGAGTAGTTCTTGATGTGGACATTAGTTCTTTATTTACCCTAGGTGGCTGATGCAGGAGCATCTTGGGTCTTGAGCAATCTTGCATCAACCAAAAACATTTCCTGATTTCTGTACCTATTTGATATTGTTTTCTTTATAATATTTGAATTTGATGGTTTCATGGTGTGTGAATCTTATATTATTTTGAGGAAATATTTTTTAACCTTCTCCTATGAGCACATAAAGATTGGATGGACAGTTTCAAAGTTAGAGCTATTTTCTTGCTATCAAAGCAGTATTTTCCTGCAGTTTTGGGGCTGATTGTGCACCATGGTGACCTTGATCCTTAAATAATAATATCTTTCACACTTATTAACTTGAATAATACCTAATTTAATATCATTTCCCAAAGGCATAGATCCTAATTCATTATGGGTCAAAAGTTATGGCCATTTTGGCACGGGACCTATTTTCTACCAGTTTTGGGTCCGAGCCGTTACTATAGTTTTGGTGCTGATTGTTCATGTTGGAGACCTTGATCCATAAGGAATCAGAATTTAAACTCTTAAGGAGTTTTATAGGACATAAATTAATATCATTTCCCAAGAGATCAAGCCCTAATTCATTATGAGTAAAAAGTTATGCCCATTTTTCCTCAGGACCTATTTTCTGCCAGTTTTCAGGTGAAACGTGTGGTGTTTCTTCTTGCAATGTTCCATGTGATCAAATGGGACCTTTCACACTTGAAATAATTCTATTGGGTCATGTGAAGACCTAAAAAAAAAATTTCATCAATTTATATTCATTCTAGCATTAGTTTTGGTTTAAATCTTCCAGACTGGACCTATATTGTAATTAAATGCTTGACTGGCCGACCTATGGCTTAGCTGGCTATATAAGGAGTCTAGATTGATGTAGTAGGGAATCAAGAGAGGATCTAGAGGTAGAACTAGAGAGGATTATCAAGATACATCATTGTAGAGAAACATAGGATGCGATTTGTGATTCTGATTTCATAATTCTCATTTTATAAGGCCGAAACCCGGAAGGCCTCACAGTCGGGCATGTTGAAAGAAATAATATAAATTCTCTATTGTTGCTACTAGTTGATTGTCTCATATCCATTTTTATTTCATTTCTTTCATGTGATTTTATATTTCTTCCATTTTGTAACTTTGAGCAAGGTCTTGTTGGTGATTCAAGTGGACTCAATTCTACTTGATTCTGCTTGTCTCTACCTTGCCCCTGCGTCAAGATCCTAAGTTGAAGAAGATAAAAACTTAATCAGATGATAGTCAAAAGGGTAAAGAAGATAATACTCCTTATGTACCCATAGACACTATTGATCTTGCCACTCCTTAGGATTATAAGCCTATATTCAAGAGGAAGTAAGAAGCTAGCACTAGTCATCCATCCTCGCAAGCATTAAGGAGTAAGAAAAACATTCAAGCACCTCCTAAGGTAGGATTCAGACCTAGCCTTAAATTATTGTGCACTAGAATTTTTGAAGAGGGAAGAATTGATCAAGTAGGGAAGTTTTATGAAACCTATAGTGAGATTGACCAATTAGAGATACATGAGATGATTGTCAAACATATGATAAAGTTCAAGAAGACAGTTCTTGAATTGAAAATAGAAATTCAAGAAAAAGTATGGGAGATAATGGATACTTTGAAGAGACAAGCCACTGAAGAAGACTTTAGAATAAGGGAAAAAATTATTTATTCCACTCTTCCATTATGTTCTATTGAAGAAAGGTCATTGTTACTAAATCTAGTGAAGCCGCACTTAAGGACAAAGATGAGAGCTCTACACATTATGAACAAAGACTATGAGCTGATAATGAAGGAAATAGAGAAGGCAATTGAAAAGGTGCTATTAGAAAAATACATAAAACCACCTACTGTACCCATCACTCATGCACCTAGTAAGCAAGACAATGAATCAGAGACCCTCAATGTACTAGTGACAGGTCCTTGGGACTTAGCACCCATAGCAGAAACTCAAATAGAGGCAGACAAGTCTAGGCCCATCTCAAAATCACATGAAGGCATCACTATTTTCATAGATAATGTGGAGATAGCCATGGCAGCTACTGATAAGGATTTGGACAAGTTTGAGGAAGCCTTTGTTAGTATTGAAGAAGCTGAAATCTTATGCAACAATTCACATCCCACTTAGCAAGAAGAAGTACTCATAGAAGATATATTTGATAAGAAAGAAGAAGAAGAGGAAGAAAAGAAAGAAGAAGACACTTCTATTGATCTTGCAAAAGTAAAACTAGAAGTGATGGATAGCACTCCCATCACTCCCTCCTCAACATTGTTGTCAAGTTTGACACCTGACACAAGTAGTTTGGACTCTTGGAAAGAAGAAGACCTGATTAAGTTCAACATCTTGGCTATGGAGAAGGCATAAGAAAAACAAGTAATGAGGAATCCTCTCTTGATAGAATCAGTGAATATTTTGAACAGTTTGCTACCAGAGGATAAGGAAGTGCTAAAAGTACATTTGGTTGATGATGTGATTTCAGTCCTCTCACAGTTCAAAAGTAATTTTTCTAGCCTAGAAAAATACTTTAAAAAGAGACTGAATGAGTTAATGAGAAATTTTACACTAGACTTGAATTCTCTTAAGTCTGGTCAAGCATCCTTGAAAGAATTTTCTGATGAAGGAAGAAGGATCATTGCAACATGCATGGATCAAGACAAGCTCATCGATGCTCACTTCAAGAAGATAAAAGAAGCAGAAGCTTTGATTGAGCAGGTAAAGAATTTAGTGTCAGACACATCCACTAATGTGAACATGTGCAACAATTTCTACCAAGGATAGTTAGACAAGATTGAGAGGGAAGAAAAAGAGATAACAAGGATAAGGTCTAGATAGACTTAGTTGAGGAATGGTCTTACTCCCTCTTTAGACATCCTCAATCAAAATATAAAGGAGATTGATGCCAGCATACTAACTTATGATCATGGTCCCATCAATGACTTGGAGAAGATGGAGAAGCTTCAATATGCATTATGCACCCATCTCCAGATAGTTTACTCTCTAATAACCTTTTGGAAGAAGGAGATCTAGAACCTCAAGACTACATATCCATATGTTTTCCCTTAGTGAGTATGTGTATATATAGTTTTTTGATGCACCTTTGTCATTAATGTCAAAGGGGGAGTTGTGTATATAATATGGAGTATATATATGTATAGGGAGATATAAGATTATGTATAAAAATGTATAGAAGACAAAAGTTTTTGTGTAAAGGAACAGTTAGCAACTTGGTCATATTCCTTTGTTGTCATCAAAGAAAAAGGGGGAGATTATTGGAAAGTTGTCTATACTGAAGTATATGACTAGATATAGTGTTGTCATTATGGAAACAAAGTCACATAGTAGTTTGGAGTCAACGCACTTAGTGTAAAGATCAGAATTTAGTTAAGTGTTGAAGACTAGACAATGTACAGAGATCCTGCAGCTCAGAGCATCAGTGCACATGTGTATAGATGAATTTTGGTATGCACCCTGGAAGTTAATCTTGTTAGACTATACTTATGCTTAGTCTATGAGCACATAAGTAGATATGCAAAGATGTGAAAGTTATACTCAGTTGAAGTTGCACAACCAGTGTGTGCTAGTAGAGAACAGAGCATGAATCTAACAGTTAACATTTTGGTTTGTGATTATAATGTAATATTTTAAAGGCCATGCACCTATTGTATTTAGGTTTCTAACATGTTTATTTGTATAATTTTAAGCATGCTTAAGCCAATTCATTTGGAAGCATTGTTTGTAATTATTTATAGGGCAGACCTAATTATGTATTTTGTATGAGTGCATAAATATAAGGTGTGTCCATTGTATTCAGTATGGAAGTGGTAATAGAGTTGTGATAAGTAGAGAAAAGGTATGCCAAGAAAACATAAGATGTATTAAATTTTTTCTAGAGGTCAAAGCATCAACGCACCAAAGGAACTAATCAAACAAGTAATGTCACAGTGATAGTTCACCAGCAGATATAGTGTGTATCTAAAATCAGAAGGTTGTAGCCTTCACCATTTAAGTAGTGAGCTCTAGGACAATAAGTCCACTCCCCTAATAGGGATCATTTTAAAAGACTCCTAATAGGGTCTGACCCTTAACAAGGTCTACTATACTTAAAGCATTGTAAAGCTACTCCTAACAGAGTAAAGGATCTTCTAACAAGGATCACAAAACACTAGTGCAGAATATTAGTGGGTATCAAGTCCCACTGGGATTTTTACCTATTTGGGTTTCCCCGTAACCATATTGATGTCATTTGTTGATTTCATGTTTCATGTTTATGTGAATGTTTAATTTGGTCCTTAAGCATTTATGTTTTGCATAAAAGATCAAAGTAAAAAGTTAACTTATAGTGAACATTGATTCACCCCCCCTTTCTCAGTGTTCCCATTCCTAACACAATTTCCAGCCCACTTCCCTATCCTTCAAAGATCTCTCCTATAAATAGGCTGAAGGATTGGTTGCACAGGAAAATTAACCGATGCAACCATCCCAACTAAAAGGTAGATTATAGTTTAGGATTTAATTAATTTCATTAAAGCCATTCATGGGAAGGGAATAGCTAATTTAATATTATTAATAATAAAATATAATATGAGAGCCTCATAAATATTAATAAACTAATGTTATTTTCCTTTATATAAGGAAAATGAAATAATTTATTACTATTATTACTTATCACCTTATTTACTAAAGCTACGGTAAAAGATTTACCATATAATAATTAATCCTTCAAGTAAATAATTTATTTATTATGATTATTTAAAATGCAATTACTTTCACACCATATTATATAGATATATGTAAGCATAGGCATACATGTGCACCCATATGCTTATGTGCACATATATTGTTATAATATTATTAAAAAAATTATTATTATTAATATTATAAACATCTTACTATTATGATATTGTTATACACTAAGTTTGCACCCTTGTCTCAAGCTCTCGTAGTCTTGATAACCTAGTATAACATGGGAATAATCTCCAGGTGTGGGACCTATGCTAACTAAGATGAGACATCCAAGTTCTAGTTTGGTTTCTCTTGGATAATCACCTTAATTTTCTTCTAGACATGAAAAGTAAATCTTTTGAGGGAAAGGGATAGAAGGAATGCTTGAAAAGGGAAATGACTAAAAGCAAACTACCTACTAGGTGATACACTGAAATTAGGGTTTGGATCTCAGTATAGAGGAATGGAATCAATGAAAGGCTTAGGTCTAGTAGGTCACAACTTACTGAATAGGCTTGCATAAGTGTTTCATAGGAGGGCCTGAACATAAGACACAACTTATGACCTGCAAGCAAACATTCACTTCTGTAACTTGGTGTAGAATTGAGACAAGACTGTTTGGGGGCTGAAGTATACCCACAAAAACATATAAATCAAATCAAACACAATAACACACACAATTATAGAAAGTAAGAGGGATTAGGAACCCTAAGATATCACTAAAAAAATCATATACTTTAATCTAATAATAGATAGTTCAGACAAGGAAGCATAGGGACATGAAGAATTGTCACAAAATACCTCTGCAATGTTTGAATAATCAATGGGAGATTTAAAACTATATAAGCCAAAGGGTAGAAATGATACCATAGATGACCCTTAAGAAAAGGTGAATTTCTTTTACAATTGTCCAACTTTGAGCTCAAAAGCTCCAAAAATACAATATATACATACTCAACTACACACAGATAGGAGTCAAAAACCTAACTAGGGTTACATATGTTTGACATAAAATAATAGCCAACCCTAACTCAAAAAAATCTGATGATAATTATAGCTCTACAACATCATGGCTGATCAGATATTTGAGTTTACGTGTCCATCCCTGTACCTCATTTGCCTGCAGACAAGCAACCTGGATCCATCAACCTTCCTGCCCAAGGTCTCACCATGAATGCTCAAATTGGTACTCTTAGAAAGCAAGAAATGACCTATGATAGTTGCGTACATCTTCACATCATTTTCCCCAACTGCAATTATCCTTGGAACATAAATTTTAGCTACCCATTTTGTCACAACCGACCATTGGATCAAAACCTAGCAAAAACCCTGCAGAGAAATATTTAAAATTTGAATATTAATGGCTAACAGGTGGCACCACACTTTTCTTCTATCAACAGCCAATGTTTGAATCTTAATCTCCTTTTAAAACATGACTATTAGATCTTCTTATTTACCTAGGAACCATTCATCTATAGAATTAACCTCAAGTCCACCTTTGGCTACCCTTTTCCATTGGTCGTAGGACTGCTAATTGTTTTAACTAACCCTGGTTAAGTCTAGCGAATAAAAGACAAACCTTTAGTCACTGATTCATGGAACTATGCTAACCTTGGGCCCATTTATGCCACTTGGCATTATTTTATTTTCTTTGACTGCCTCATCAGAAAACACCCCGACAGGCTCTTATAACGGACCCACTCAAACTGAGATTCCAATCTAATGGCGAGTGCATGATCTCATGGCCCCTGAATATTCCTTTAGATCATGCACTAGCCATTGATTCCTTTAGAACTAGGACCCCACAACACATCAGACTGATGGATGAGTCCCTATCATCATACAGTAGCCAATCATATGTGAGCACATCAGTGCTAGGTAGCACATTAGACCCACGACCTAGAGATTCTCATTGGATGGTTGTCACATGATCTCATAGGGTCAGAAGATTTTATGAGATCATACAACCACGGTAGATCTTTGCCTTTATGACATATCTAGAAACTTTCTAACATGGTCCCATTGACAGATCCTAGTTTTCACCTAGCCAACCAATGAAGAATGAGCACATCAAAAACTAAGGACCCACCTGACAGAGCCCAAAGATAAACCAAGATCAACGGTTGTCGCATGATCACAAGGAATATTTTGGGCCCTCATGATCATGTGACTACCATTGGATTAAAAGAAAAGGAAGCCTGCTAGGCCCCTACTGACCTATCTCCAAGTTGTACACTCACCAACCAATCAAATGCCACCCCCTTGGATGCACAAAGAACATTTCCTGACAATGGCCCCATTGAAAAACAACTGAATCACCAACCGTCGATGAATCAGAAGCTGCCAAATCGGATGAGGTGTCACCAGTCCCACTAACAAGATATTGTGCTAAAGGAAAAGGAAGATTGATGATCATTTTAAGATCTCATAGAATCTTGTGACCCTATGATATCATGTGACAAGCATAGATCTAGAATCTTGATTTGGCCACTGAAGCAAGACTGCCAACCGAAATGGTAACTACTCGCCAAATCGCAAAGTGTTAAGGGGTTAACCATGAGGAATTAGAGATTTGGTGAATGAAGGATTTTAAAATGCACATGTGAAATGAAGGGACTTAAGTGGCTGATAAAGTAACAAATAAATATAATAGGCCAAAGGGTTTTCTAACACAATGGCTAGTTTTATGAATATTTTAAAGGACTTTTCACCTAGCCAGGGACCTAGAAATAGTTGCAGAGACTAGGGGGGATAGATAAAGCCATGAAATTTTGTAGAGTGCTTGGAAGGATAAAAATAGAGACCCTGGGATGGATCTTAGCCAAATTGCATGCACATGAAAATTAGGGTAACATTTTGGCAATTTCTACTGGATGTCAGCTTGCTAGACATGGAAAACCAATGGCCTTATATATTCATTGGGCATGGGGTCATCAAAAATCAAAATTCTCATAGGGAGGTAGAACTTGTGCACAGGAACTTCTTGAAAAGAAGGAAACTAACCTAGAAAATAGGGAATGAAAATAGGGGAAATACATATTTAAAAAAATTTACAGAGAGATTAACCTCAAAGCAGGGCTTCAAATGGAATCCATTGACTGAGATTGGCAAGGCAACTCCTTCAAGAGTTGATAGTTGAAAAGCATTAGACCCCTTGCACCCTATTATAACAAATGGTCCACCCCAAAATGAGTCAAACTTTGTATGTCTACCAGGTCTGGATTTGAATTCATCCCACTTGAGGACTACATCCCCAACCTTGAAATTTTTGGCCCTAGCTCTTTTATCAAAACCCTTCTTTGTTTGAAACTAATGAAATTCCATATCTTGCATTGATTTGTCTCTAATCTCTTCCAAATCCATCAATTGAGCATATCTAATCTGCAAGGGATCTCCTTCTTCAAATAGGGCATACTGAGTAGCTAAGTCTAGAGCTGGTAACTCAGTTGAAATGGACAACTTAGCCTCCTTGCCATACACTAACACATAAGGAGAGTTCCCAATGATCTTCTTTGGGGTAATTATGTCTAGCCATAAGGTAGACCTTATTTTAGTATGCCAATCTCTCTGATTATCTTGGAGAGTCTTCTTGATTATCCTAATCAAATTCTTGTTTTTTGATTCAGCCAAGCCATTGCCCTGAGGGTAATAATTTGAATTGGTATTCAGATAAATGTCATTCCTGACTACCCACTCTGAGACTTCAAGGCCTATGAATGCTAATGCATTATCTGATATGATGGAATCAGGAGTACCAGACCTATGAACTATATCATCATAAAAACTTACGACATCACTCTCATTTGATTCTTTTAAAGAAATTGCTTATGTCCATCTAGTGAAGTAATCTGTTGTAGTGATTATCCATTTATGGCCTGCACTAGATGGAGGATTGATCATGCCAATGAAATATATGCCTCACTTCATGAAGGGCTGATCTATTCTGATTGGTTGTAGGGGCAAGGCTACAAGCCTCTCTTTTCCTGCAAACATGGCACACTTGATGCATTTTCTCACATAATCATGGCTATCCTTGAAGATTGATGGCCAATAGTACCCAACCCTCATGATCTTAAAAGTAGTAGTCCTAGGAGAAAAGTGACCTCCAGAAGGTCCATCATGAAACTCAAATAGGACATCAGCTATCTTTTTTGAATCTATGCATCTCAAAAGGACACCATTTTGATCCTTTCTAAAAAGAACTTCATCTATCAACACAAAAGAAAAAAATTGCAATCTATAATACCTCCTTTTTGCTGAATCCAAACCTCTAGGACATTGTCTTATCATCAAGTAATTGGTCATGTTAGGCAACCAACTAGTTGCCTTGGCCTATTCTTCTGTAGAATGCACCACCAGAGATGCATCTATTTGCTCTGATTTCTTTGAACTCTCATCCTCTGCCAAATGTTCACTAAGACCTCTTCCTCTAACTAGCTTGGTAGTTTGAATATCTATGTCATATTCCATCACCTTGGTGATCCAACCAGCTCTTTTCTCATTTAGGTCCTTGGAAAGAAAAAATTCTTTGACACTTGGATGAGTGACTTTCAAATGCACCCTGCTATGGGTCAATAGATATCTAAACTTTTTAAGGCTCTTCACCATAGCAAGTACATGCTTCTCTACAAAATAGTATCTCTATTCATACTCCTCTAAACCTTTGCTAAAGAAAGCAATACGCTGCTCCAATCCATCTAAATTTTCTTGAGCCAGCATTGCAGATATAGCATCATGACCTCCATAAGCATAAAGGATAAAATCCTTACTGAAATTTGGGTTTAGGAGAGTAGAGGCTTCTATTAAGGCCTCTTTGATAGCTTGGAAATTGACTCTCCCTTCTTTGGTCCAACTAAAATTTGAACTCTTCTTTAACATGGTTTTCAAAGGCTTAAGTAAATCTGCAATGTTAGGCAAGAACCTCCTAACAAAATTAATCTTTCCTATGAAAGATTGGAGACTTTTCTTATGATGTGGCAATGGTAGCTCTAGGATGGCTACAATTCTCTTAGGATCTACTATAATCCCTTCTTTGGATACTACATATCCCAAAAATTTTCCTTCATGGACTGCAAACACACATTTCTTGGGATTAAGAGATATCCAAAATTCTCTACACCTTTCAAAGATCTTCCTCAAATGTTTGATGTGATCTACTACATGCTTTGAATAGATAGTTATGTCATCTAAGTAGAGCAGCACAAACTTGTACATTAGGCTCTTAAAGGCCATATCCATTGCCTTTTGAAATGTAGCAATTGCATTTGACAAACCAAAGGGCATCTTTTGATAAGCCATGGTTCCCCACTTGGTTGTAAATGCAGTCTTATATTGATCCTCTTTATTAACTAGGATTTGATTGTATCTTGAAGAGCCATCCAATAATGAAAATCTCTTAGATCCAGAGACACATTGTAAAATGTGTTCCATTGAGGGCAGTGGATGGTGGTCTATTAGAGAGGCCCTGTTAAGATCCCTGAAGTCAACACATAACCTCAATTGCCCATTATTCTTCCTAATAGGAACAAGGTTGGAAACCCAACTAGTATGCTTAATGGGGTAGATGATACCACTTTCTATTAGTTTGAGTACTTCTTTATGCATAAGTGGCTCCAGCTTGGGATTAACATGCCTTTGTTTTTGTCTTACTAGTTTGGCATTTGGTTCTAACTCAATAGTGTGCTGAGAAAGGGCATGATTAAAACCTTTGAGGTCTTCATATTTCCATGCAAAAACATCATTTAATTCTTTGAATAATTGGGTATAAACTTGCTTTTCCAATTCAGTGTTCACTTTTCTGAATTGTAAGCTCTTACTTGGTTCCAACTCTAGTTCAACACAATGTTCTTGTTGGACTACCAGGCCTGATTTGTTTTTCTTGACTTCATCATCCTTGTTGAAGACATTCTCTAAGTTTACAAGACCTCTAGGCATCTTATTAGACTTAAGTTGTATCACTTGATCACCATAGCTTTGTGATAGCCTATCTTGATTGTACTTTGAAAAAACATACTCTTCAAACAAGAATTGTAGAGTTTGTTCATCATTGTCAAACACTTGCCAATTGACATCATTATCAAGAATAGAATGTCTGACAATCACTTTGATATGTTGTTGATCTATTTCTTTTGAAATGTTATTTGTAATATCATACTGAGATCCAACAACAGCTAACCTATCTGCATTCTGATTTAATTTTCTAGGGATGGCAACAATATTGAAAGCACAAAAATCTTCAATTGCATCTCAAACTCTATGCTTGTATGCTTTCAAAGTGTCATTTTTGGTTGCACTTATCCCTCTTACTTGGCTGACAACCAACTCATTGTCACCATAAACTTTTAAGGCCTTAAGCCCTATTTTTCTAGCCCATTCTAGTCCATTAACTAGACTTTCATACTTTGTAGTGTTGCTAGTGCAGGAGAAATTGAATCTAAAGGTAGTATAATACCTTTCTCCTTTTGGGGACACTAGCATAGTACCACCACCAAAACCATGTCTACTTCTAGCTCCATCAAAAAATAGTTCCCAAACCCGATTGTTCTGATCCTTTGAATCGGTGTCCTCTTTGAAAAGGCTTGGTTCTATGGCTTCACTTTCTTGTATTAAATAACTTCCCAAACCAAAATCCCAAATTAGATTTTCTTGGGCCTCTGAAGCTCTTTCATCTAGTAAAATATCAAGGATACTTTATATCTTAGTGTCTGCTTCACTAATGGTTTGGAAGTCATTGTTATCAAATATAGGGCAGTTTACATTGATGGCATTGGATACATATGGATTTGTATGGTGTGTTGCTAATGGTTCTTACTTAATGGTGACCTTGGTACCATATCTTGTATGAAAAATCATGTGAGACTAGTCAGAAGATAGGTAACCTCCTATCTTGGCTGTAAACTCCCTTGAAAGACATATAGCAAATAATGCAGGGAGATCTATGATATATATATATCAAGGAGGATGGAAAAATTAGGACTAGCATGTAGGATTAGACTAGTATCCTTAGCCACACCTATAGTATTGACTGAGGATCCATCAAGCTGGGTCACCTTCTTTTGGAAGGGTTCATATTTCAATCCTAATTGGTCAGCTACCTTCTTGCGCATTATAGTGCTAGTAGCTCCACTATCTACCATACAATTATGTACTAGAGATTTTCCAATAATTAAAGATACATAAAAGGGAGGTGGCTTTGAATTCCTACCTTATGTGGCATTTCATTTGGAGTTGCTACGTGGAGCCTCCTTTTCTTGATCAATGTTAACCAACACTAGCTTTGCAGCTTCTTTTGTAGGCTGAGGAGTTGTCACTTCTGTCATGGCCTTCTTCAAGATTTCAAGTTTTCCTCAAAGAGCCAAAGAGTCCCACATAGACATGGTGACATTAACCTTCTTCATGTTGTCTACAATATTAAAAGGTGTCACAGTGTGTACTCTTTGTTGTGCTTTTACTATGATGGGCTCCACCTCTTTAGACTATTGGCCTTCCCTACTTATGATGATAGGAACCTCCTTAGGTGTGATGGGATTAGCTTGCTACAGTGGCTCTGTAGATGTAGTAGCTTTAGCATTAGAATCTTCTCTGTCCATGTCTTGAGGTCTTCTTTTTTCTCTTGTATAAGCAACAAAAGAAACTTCATCATTGACTCCATTGAATTTTGGTTGCTCCCAATTGAAAAGAGCAATCTCACGCTCTTGTGATTCTTGTTGAGGCACTGACCCACTAGATGAAACCTCTGATTGAGCTTGTGAGGCATTTTGAACCATTAGAGCTTGGTTCATCCATCTGTTTGAACATGTAGCCTGATTATGAGGCTGATTACAAGGAAAACACCATTCATTATCCATAGCCACATTGTTTTGACTAGGAACCATATCCCTCACTAGGTTTACAGAATTTAGAGGTGTAGGGTTATATGGTTGGAATGGTCTCTAATTAAAACTTTTCCTTTGTCCTTGATAGCCTCCTTGGTATGGTGGCCTATTTTGTTGATAAGGCTATCCTTGATTTTGATATTGTTGATTAGGACCTTGGCCTTGTGTGTGAAAGGGTGGTTTGATTCCTTGACCTTGTTTCTTCAAATTTGTGACCTCTTTAGTCAAGGTCTACAACAAATTTGTCATTTCTTGCTGACTGCTTTGTTGACTATTTTTTATTTCTTGTAGCTCTTGAGAGAAACTTGTTCTCAGCTCTTGACCACTAGTACTAGCCTAAGGTGCTAATATGGTGGGAATAGGGGTAAATGGGGGTACTTGTGTAGGTGCAATGGGTTGAAGGCTACAGAAGATGGGCATTGGAGACCTTCTAGAAATCATGCCTACTTGGATTAAATAATTTTCAACCTTGATAGCTATGTCAAAGGCTTGGGGTAAAGAAGTACCACCCATGGATTGGATCATGATAGAAATCTAACCATTCAAGCTTTGAAAGTAGTAGAGGAAAGCATGGTCAGCTGATGGTCTCACAGAGATTGGGATTCTATTCCATGTTTTGCAGAATCTACTATTGTAATCTATCATCTATTCTTGAGGGTCTCTCTTAATGGTTGTTATCTACTCAACTAGAGATAATTTATCCTCAAAATGTTTACTCAATGCATCCCCTAACTCATCCCATGAAGTAATAGAACCAATAGTTAAATTTCTAAACCATTCAAGAGCCTTACCTTTTAGAGAGGTTGCTAATAATTTTGTGGCCACATCTTCTTGAGTAATATTGTGTATATTGTAGATGGTGTTCACATCTGTTATGTGCTCAAAAGTAGTTGTCTACTCTTCACTTGTGAAATCAGGTATACTCTTTAGTGCCACCAAGGGAACATCATGATGTTGAGAAAATGCTAATGGACTCCCTTAGTTGAAAGGTGCAAAGGCAAACTACCTAGCCATTGTAGGAGTTGGAATCTAAAGATTGACAACTATGTGGGCTGTATTTGTTGCCAGATTTGAATCCTCCTCTAGGTCTCTGGTTAGAGATCTGCCTCTTCTTCTAGAATGAAAGGGAAAAGGTCTCCTTTCTAAAGTATCAAGAGGTGTAGACTGAACTCTCCTTGTAGGGGATGTTCTTTGAGTTGACCTACCTTTGTGACTTCTTCTTGAGGGCAACTCTGAAAATTTGGTGAGCTTTGAGCTTCTAGTCTCAATCTTTCTCATAAACCTTAAACAAGGTTGGCCTGGATCTTTGAAATCAGTGGAGTCACTAGATATACTTGATAGAACAACTTCTAAAAGCTTGTATCATGAAATTTGTATATCAGAGATAACATAATCTTCAAATAATGAACTTCTTGTGTTGTCCAACGGGGCATGCCAGAAATGTTATACACTAAATTTGCACCCTTGTCTCAAGCTCTCCTAGTCTTGATAACCTAGTATAACATGGGAATCATCTTCAGGTGTGGGACCTATGCTAACTAAGATAAGACCTCTAGGTTCTAGGCTGGTTCCTCTTGGATAATCACCTTAATTGTCTTCTAGACATGAAAAGTAAATCTTTTAAGGGAAATGGATAGAAGGAATGCTTGAAAAGGGAAATGATTGAAAGAAAACTACCTACTAGGTGATACACCAAAATTAGGGTTTGGATCTCAGTATAGAGGAATGGAATCGATGAAAGGCTTAGGTCTAGTAGGTCACAACTTACTGAATAAGCTTGCATAAGTATTTCATAGGAGAGCCTGAACATAAGACACAACTTATGACCTGCAAGAAGACATTCACTTTTGCAACTCGGTGTAGGATTGAAACAAGACTATTAGGGGGCTGAAGTATACCCACAAAAACATCTAAATCAGATCAAACACAATAACACACACAATTAAAAAAAGTAAGAGGGATTAGGAACCGTAAGATATCACTGAAAAACATCATATACTTTAATCCAATAAGAGATAGTTCAGACAAGGAAGCATAGGGACATGAAGAATTGTCACAAAATACCTCTGCAATGTTTGAATAATCAATGAGAGATTTACAACTATATAAGCCAGAGGGTAGAAATGATACCATAGATGACCCTTAAGAAAAGATGAATTTATTTTACAATTGTCCAACTCTAAGCTCACAAGCTCCAAAAATACAATATATACATACTCAACTGCACACATGTAGGAGTCAAAAAACCTAACTAGGGTTACATATATTTGACATAAAATAATAGCCAACCCTAACTCAAAAAAAATATAATCATAATTGTAGCTCTGCAACATCATGGTCGATCAGATATTTGAGTTTGCATGTCCATCCCTGTACCTCATTTTCCTGCAAACAAGCAACTTGAATCCATCAACCTTCCTACACAAGGTCTCACCATGAATGCTCAAATTGGTACTCTCAGAAAGAAAGAAATAACCTATGATGGCTATGCAAGTCTTCACATCATTTTCCCCAACTACAATCATCCTTGAAACATAAATTTTAGCTACCTATTTTGTCACAACCGACCATTGGATCAAAACCTAGCAAAAACCTTGCAGAGAAATATTTAAAATTTGAATATTAACGGCTAACAGGTGGTGCCACACTTTTCTTCTATCGATGGCCAATGTTTGAATCTCAATATCCTTTTAAAACATGACTGTTAGATCTTCTTATTTACCCAGGAACTATTCTTCTATAGAATTAACCTCAAGTCCACCTTGGGTTACCCTTTTCCATTGGTCGCAGGACTGCTAATTGTTTTAACTAACCCTAGTTAAGTTTGGCAAATAAAAGACAAACCTTTAGTCATTGATTCACAGAACCATGATAACCCTAGGCCAATTTATGCCACTTGGTGTTCTTTTATTTTCTCTAGCCACCTCATCAGCAAACACCTTGGCGGGCTCTAACAATGGACCCACTCAAACTAAGATTCCAATCTAATGGTGGGCACATGATCTCATGGCCCTTGAATATTCCTTCAGATCATGCACTAGCCATTGATTCCTTTAGAATTGGGAGCCCACAACACATCAGAATGATAGATGAGTCCCTATCATCCTATAGCATCCAATCATACATGAGCACATCAGTGCTAGGTAGCACATCAAACCCACGACCTAAAAATTCTCATCGAACAGTTGTCACATGATCTCATAGGGTCATAAGATTATATGAGATCATACGACCACCATAGATATTTTCCTTTCTAACATATCTATAGAATTTTGGATGTGGTCCCACTGATAGATCCCAGTTGTCACCTGGCCAACCAATGAAGAATGAGCACATCAAAAATCAAGGACCCACCTGATAGAGCCAAAAGATAAAGCAAGATCAATGATTATTTCTTGATCACAAGGAATATTTTGGGTCCTCATGATCATGTGACCACCATTGGATTGAAAGGAAAGGTAGCTTGTTGGGCCCCTACTGACCTGTATCCATGCTGTACACTCACCAACCAATCAAACACCACCCCCTTGGATACACATAGAAAATTTCCTAACAATGGCCCCACTAACAAACAACTGAATCACCAAGCACCGATGAATCAGAAGTTGCCAAATCAGATGAGGTGGCACTAGTCCCACTGATAAGATACTACACTAAAGGAAAAGGAAGATCGACGATCATCACAAGATCTCATAGAATCTTCTGACCTTATGAGATCATGCAACAACCATAGATCTAGAATCTTGATTTGGCCATTGAACCAAGACCACCAACTGAAATGGTAACTACTCACCAAATCGCAAAGTGTTAAGGGGTTAATCACCAGGAATCAAAGATTTGGTGACTGAAGGATTTTAGAAGGCACATGTGAAATGAAGGCACTTAAGTGGCCGATAAAGTAACAAAGAAATATAACAGACCAAAGGGTTTTCTAACACAACGGCTAGTTTTATGAATATTTTTAAGGACTTTTCACCTAGCGAGGGACCTAGAAATAGTTGCAGAGACTAGGGGGGATAGATAAAGCCATGAAATTTTGTAGAGTGCTTGGAAGGATAAAAATAGAGACCCTAGGATGGATCTTAGCCAAATTTCACACACACACACACACAGAGACATACATCCATATATATATATATATATGTGTGTGTGTGTGGTGATCAGTAACACAAGATGTTCTAACAAGATTAGCAAAATCAATCACAACATCCTATACTCGCATGAAATAATACCTCATATAAATGATCTACTAGCAAGGATTGACCATATCATTAAGAAAAATTAAAGCTACCATATCCAAATGTTAGTCTCCTAAAATGAAAGAGACAAGAACAAGAAACAAGATCACCATAATCCAACAAACTAATATACACAATGATACATCAACAACACAAGGGACTAACTCAGGAACTCCCTGCCTAAGGGTCAAAAGGGTTAGAGGTTGACTTCCTTCTCATGGAACCTTGGTGATATCTCCATAAAAAAAAAATGATCAAGGATTTGAGGGATCACTCAGACCTATGAGACCAGGTCAAGATGATACCTAGTACCTGTAGTCCTGCATCACTGAGAAGAAACACCCGTGCAAGATATATATATATACATATATATATATATATACATATATATATATATATATATATATACATATATATATATATATATATATATATATATATATATATATATATATATATATATATATATATATATATATATATATATATATATGAAGACAGATGACCAGGTGTTAGTGCCTACAAAAAATTTCATGGCTATAGCAATTTCCCCCTGGTCTCTATAATTATTTTGGTATCTGCTTTAAACCCTAAGCTTAGAAAATTCAACAATATAGTCGGTGTGAAAAAGCCCTTTTTTTTCTCAGGCCTTGTTCTAATTTTTTGTTACCTTTTTAAATCACTTAAAATCCATTTAGCGCATGTGCTTTAATATTTTTTCACCCCACAGGGTCATGCCTTTGATTTTTTTCTAAGTCTCTAACCCCCAGCGGCCTTTAATTTTCCTAAGTCCCAGCGCTAATATTTTTCCTAAGTCCCAACAATTAATATTTCCTAATGTTTTGACTTAATTTTTCCTGGGCCCAGCTCTGACACCATCTTAATCCCATGGTTGTCATAAGTTTGCAAGGGTTTTGTCAAAGGCTTGTGATCTTATGCCAGCTGTTGATTCCTTTTCATGATGTACCTTTTCTAAGCGGGTGGGTCCAATGTCAGAGGGTGCTGAAATGGTGGCATCTTATTGGTCTGTGCATTAGTGAGCTAGATGTGTTACCAAGTGGGCCTGCTATCTCAGTCAGAAGATTTGAGATCAATGGTGGGTGGATGATCTCATGGAATCTTCCAAGGCCTTGAGATCATGCACTGTCCATCTAATCTTCTAGGTGGTATAATGTTCTCAGCAAGTCCAATGCCACACATACACATTTGGTAGTCTCTTATTGGTCCACATAATGATGATTTGGCAAGTGTCAGTGGGCCTTGGTATCTGATGTTTCTTTGGGGTTCTGACAACTACAAAGAATCAATGGTTGGCATAAGTTCTCATGAGTTTTGTCAGAGCTATGAGATCTTATGCCCACCATTCAATTATATGGCTTCTATGTGGTGGGTCCTATGTCAGAGGTAACCAGGTAGGTATAGAGAATGATATCTTGACATGTGGCATCTTTCTAGGTGGGCCTAGGGTAATCAAAGGGTCTAGCAGTTCAGATAAAATGTTTGGCAGTTCTGATATATTACAAAGGTTTTTCTCATTCATGAAGAATAGTAGTGGAGTTCTAAAAAGTTGGTGATTTAGCAAACACTATGTTCATGTAATCGCTAAACTATCTGGTGGAGACATAAGGTAATCTATGACTTGGAGGTGGTCTTTAGTCACCAAGTTGCTAAATGTGACTGGGGTCCTTTTAAAAGATAAATCATAAAGCCCATGAAAAGGCAGGATTCGATGGTCACAATATAAAGTTGACCCAGATTTAAATGTCAATCGCTAATTTGCTGTTGGTGCTATGAAACTAGCCATTTAATTTCAAATTCAAATTTTTAAAGGTTTTCCTTTCACCAGAAGGACTAAAATTCAATGTTTAAGTGGCTGGAGTTGGTGGAAACAATTTTCAAACTATTGCAGTGTGGTCTAGGGTGTTCCATGATCATTTGCAGGGGTCTGTACTATGTTCTTGGTGCTTGAGGCATGATGCAGGTGGCCGAACAAGTTGACAAATTTGGCATTTTCATGGTTCTCAGTACCTTCTTAGTGAAATTGTCATGATTGAGGATCACTCTAGGATTTATTTTCTCCTAGTTACCTAGGTTTCTTCCCCTGTATTAAATTTTTTATTGTTTCTAGTTGATTGGGTGGTTAAAACCCTAATCCTAGTCACCCGAAGCTTGATGCATCCTCTTTGAGGATTCCAAGGTGACTAGGGGTATAAGTGGTTAGTTTTTCGATAGAGTAAGGGTTCAGTCCTAAGGTTCTATTCTAAATTTTGGTCAGTTCCATTGGTTGTGATTGTATGAACATTAGAGGAAAGAGGAGTTGGATTTTGGGTATGCTTCCTATCTTTGTGTTGGTTTGATTGTATATTGATCTTGAATATGTTAATGAGAATGCTATTGAGTTCCAATCTTAAATTTGTGTATGTCTTCTTATTTTGGTTCTGAGGTCATATATGTTAGTGTCACAAAGTGTATTAGCATATGGTAAACAAAGAGTATTGTGAAGTCATCTCTAAGTTCCTAACAAAGTTAGGATTAAAGTCTTTTAGGTGAGTTCAGTGAGTTTACAACCAAATAAGAATCTGATGTCCTTATGTTTGAAGGAGAGGGGTAGTAGCCAAAGCACTTATCCTGAGCCCAAGAGTGTTTGATTTAAGATCTTTAGCTGATGTATGTAATTGGGTAACTCTTTGCCCTAGGTTAAGGCACTAGTCCATTCTCTAGAGGCATTTCATTATCATCAACCACATACACCCAAATTTAAATGATAATATCTTTTAGTCAGTTAGTAAAGGACATAGTTGTATATTGTTTTGAGACTCCTTTGGAGAAGTGAGTCAAGGGTACACCCACCTAAGCATTACGGCTCAAAGTGTAGAAGGATCTCATTTTTTATCCTTGTTAATTGGCCCTCTTCCTTGTAGACTTTGGAGTGGTGATAGAGTCAAAGTTATATTAAAGTTATCCATCAAAGTATAAATCTACAAGTTGAAGATCAAAGGGAACTCCCAACAAAATGGTGACTCTGCTAGGGAGAGTCTAGAGATAAAGCTATTAAGTGGACTCTTGTTTTCCTGTTGTATTTAGTTAAAGATTTCCCACTTTGGTGGGTAGTGACTCAAAAGGTTAGATCCAGTGTCATAAGTTGAAGATGGACAAAAGAATGAATACTAGGTCTTTTGTTAAGAAAAATCCAGAGGTTACTTTGGAACAGTTACCTAGACAGGAAAAGAAGAGTTGGATCAGGAGGAATGAAGAGTCTACCAGTGCTCCTATGAGAGAGAAAAGAAATACCAAAGGTAGAGCACCACTTGCATCCTCTAATGAGGAAGGTTCAAAAGATATAAGTTCTAGATCAGACAGTGGCCGCTCTGAAGACAAATTTTATGATACCCTAGAAGTGGTATTTCAAGATAAGGGTTCATTGCCTGCAGGTCAAGATGAACATGCTAGAGAAAAAGGTTATGGGATGAAACTAGATCCGAATGAGGACATATTTAGAAGGTATCCCATGGAACCAAGGTGAGTGCATTTCCCATATCAGCATCCTACTGATGTGGAAGTATCATCAAGCTCTAAAGACAACATGATAGATCCACATTACCTAAATGCACTTAGGTTGCAGTTGGCAGAGCAAGATGCCATATACAAAAGGTTACAAGAGGAGAGAGAGGCTAAAAAAGTAAATGCTCTAATGCAGAGGTAGTCTCTTTTAAGAAAAAATAATGAAATGAAGGAGAGAAACAAGATGCTTACTTCTACTCCTAGGGTGTTGCAGCATGATGTTTTCGGTGATCTTGAAGCTTTAAGAAGTGAGTAGGAACACTTGTTGCAAGACCATGAGTTTGATGAAGAGGGCCCTGTAATTAGATGAGTGCAAAGTTATGCTCCTTTGCCTAAGGGTAGGAATGGAGATGAGATCACTAGGCCTACTATAGTTATTAATGAAAAAGGAAAGCAGAAGATGGTGGGTGTCCAAATAAGCAAACCAATGACAATACCGGGGATCCCACCACCTAAATCAAATAGGGAGATAGAGATAGAAAGAAAAAGAAAAGATGATGAAGCTCTTGCTCAAGAGTTGGAAAGAGCTGAAGTTGATGTTGCTATTGCTGAGAAAAGAAGAAAGATCCAGTTCTTAAAGGCTTCATCAGCTAATGTCCATGGCCCTTCTGCTACCGAGCTAGGTATGCCATCTATGAACACTACTGTTCCACTTAGCAATGCTAATACTAGTAATCTAATTCCTAATGTAGCTACCAAATCATTTGTTGATCCTAATAGATAGTCAAATGTGCAAGTGGGGGGGAATGTAGATAAAAATAATAACTCTAGTGGGAACACTAGTTTAGGATTTCAAAGAAGACCTATACAATTAGAAGGCTATAGGCAAATTAGTTTTGATGGGATACTAGGCTACCCAAATGCTTTTCCAAATGATATAAGAGATAAGGTACCTAATTTTGTTGGTAATAATGCTATTAGTTGTGAGGAGCATCTTAGGCTATTTTTTGATATGCCTAATGATTATGAGGTAGAGCATGAGGATGTAGTCATGAAATTGTTTGTTCAATCTCTAATGGAGGATGCTAGAGATTGGTTTAAGAGACTTCTTGATAAATGTATTGACACTTGGGATTCTTTTGAGAGATGTTTTAAAGAGTAGTATGGTGATAGGCCTAATGCTAGTTTCATGTTGAATGAATTCAATACCATAAGGAAAAATTAGAATGAGTTTGCAACTAAATTTAATATGAGATTTCAGAAGGGTATCCATAAGTTGTTTCAAGTTATGCGGTTAGATGACAATGTTTATCTAACTACATACTTTAATGCATTTGATGGAAAGATGGGTTATTTGTTGAGGGACAAGGAACCAAGAACTCTTAGAGATGCTTTTAGGAATGCTGTCAATATTGAGAATAATATGAAGATATCAGGGAAGTTGGGTGGGAAGAGAGATGACCCTAAGTTGTTTGGGGACAAGAAATATAAAAAAGAAAATGATAGGAATGTTGGAACTAGGAGGCAAGAAGAAGATAAATTGGATAAGGTGCTCAATGCATTGAAGGATTTGAAGGCACCTGCAAATAAGAACATCAGTGCTCCTACCAATGAAAGGCCTTAGTTCAACAACAATTTCAATAAGTAGAATAGATTGCAGAACTACCCCTACAACACCCAATGGAAGGATGGAAAGCCTATTGTCCCTATTGCAAGAGGAAAAAATGATAGAGGTGTCCCTAACCCTCTAAAAAAAGCTTCAATAAATGTCATGGAGGACATACCTTGGTGTGTTGCATGCCAGTCCCCTCATTCTGCAGAGCATTGTGTGGTTGCACATTCTATGGCTGCAAATCAAAATTGTGGAAGTGAGGAGATAGATCAAGAAGAATATCAAGATGATGTTGGATGCAACATTGCTACTTCATATCTAGGATATGAGGATGATTCTGATTTTGATGAAGAAGCAGATGCAAATGTGAAGAGACACACTCAGACCCTTTTTCATCAAGAGGTTTTTTCTGATAGTGAAGACATTGATAAGAAGACATGTAACATGAACTCTTCTTTTGAGCCAATAAATTTAAGAAGACCTTTTAGAGAAGAGATGGATAGGATTACTACAAAAATGATTGCCAAAGTGAAAAATAGGGGCATGGTGGCAAGGGATACAAATGGAAAAGATGCAGGAATGTTTATAAAGAGTACCAACTCCAGAGAGCCTAATGAGAACAAATCAAAAGGTGATCACATGGTGAAATTCAAGAATGTAAAAGGTAAGAATTGTGAGCCTAAGGGAGTTGGAGTTGAAAGATTTTCTAGTAAGATTGAGAAGCCAATTAACATAATGGCTAAGAATGAAAAAATTAGGGTGGTCAATACACCTAATGTATCGAACAAACAAAAAGATACTAAGGCAGTGCAAATTGAGATTCCTCCCTCTGCTCCTATTGATATGTTAGCTGTATTGTCCCAAATTACAGTTAAGGTTCCATTGTCATAATTGTTGAGGATCCTTGAACACAAAGACAGAGCTATTGCATGGGTAGATAATGTTCATAACAATGATGTTGCATGCAATGGGTCTTAGGATAAAGCTTTGAAAGGTGTTGCTGGTCAGGGAATTGTATCTCAAATTCCTCCTATATATTTGGATAGTTCTATCAATGCTAGCCTTGAAAACATTAATCCATTCTTTTTAAGTGTCCTTGTGAATGGAATGAAATTAAGAAATTGTATGATTGATAGTGGTGCCTCTAATACTATTATGCCTTTTAAGATTATGGAAAAGTTGGGCCTTAAAGTTGATATAGTTCAAGGTAGATGTTATGCAATGGATTAGAGGCAGGTACTAGTCATTGGGACTATCAATGGAATACCATATAGGCTGGTAGCATATCCAGAGAAAGATTTAACAATGAGTGTTTTGGTGGTGGACATCCCTCCTCATTATGAGATCCTACTATTTGGAAGGTGGAGTGCTGCCATGGGTGAAAGTTTACAGTGTGATCTATCCTATGCCACTTTCAAGATTGATGATCAGTTTGTCAAGATTGAGTGAGAACCAAGAGTATGCCACATGATTGAGAGAAGTATTGATAATGAAACTACATGTTTTGTGGATACTGATATTAATGATTTTAGGGCAGAGATCCATGTACTTGAGAAGGAACCTATTTTGTCACCTATCTCTATTGAGGTAAGTGTTAATTCTATGAAGGGTGATTTGTGGGTAATGTACTTTGATGGTGCAAGTTGCAAGGATGGAGCAGGAGCAGGTATTTTACTTATTTCTCCTAATGGAAACACCTACAAATTTTATTTCACATTGAATTTCTTTTGTACCAACAATATAGAAGAATATGAGGCATTGTTGTTAGGCCTAAGGTTGGCACAAAAACATGGTATTAAGTTCTTAGGTGTTGTTGGTGATTCTAAGTTGGTGGTGTCCCAAGTCAGGTCAGTATATGCTTCCAAGAACAAAAGGTTAAAACAATATAGGAATGTAGTTTGGGATTTGATTGAACATTTTGATGCCTTCAATATTGAGTGGAAGGATAGGAGTAACAATAAGATGGTTGACTTGTTAGCCAATATAGCAATCAATCCTAATGATATTACATTTACTGGTATTTCTAAAGTTGAAATTCAGGCTAGGCCTAGTGTACCAGACAATATTGAAAATTGGCAAGTTTTTTATGATGATAATGATATCTTGAAGTTTATGAGTTGTGAAGATTATTATCATGGTCAGGAATTTGATTGCTCAACTTTGGTTGAGTCAATAGAAGGAAAAGAGATTGTCCTTGGAAATGAATTTATTCAACTCAAAACTAACAAGGTGCCCAAGGGACTTGTTGTTCTTGAGATTGTGTTTGATAACTAGGATAGAGTTCAAAAGAATATAAAAAGAGAAGATCATGCTTATCTAGAGGAGATAAATCTTGGAACACATAAGGCACCTAAGAGGGTATACATTGGTAGGGATATGTCTCATAATGTGAAAAAATCTTTGATTGAATTATTGAGAAAATTTAGGCATGTTTTTGCATGGTCATATGATGACCTAAAGGTTTGTAGAGAAGACTTGTTTCAGCATATCATTCCTTTGAGGGAAGATGCTAAACCTTTTTGGCAAAAATAAAGGCCTATTAATCCTACTTTAGCACCCAAGATGCAAGAAGAGTTAATGAAGCTGAGAGATGTTGGAAATATCAAGCCTATAAGGCACTCTTCTTGGGTTTCAAATTTGGTTCCTGTAAGGAAGAAAAATGGTGATATCATACTTTGTGTGGACTTCAAGAATTTGAACATCAGCTCATTAAAGGATAACTATTGTCTGCCCAATATTGAAGCTATGCTACAAAGGGTAACCAAATCTAAATTAATGTCTATGATGGATGCTTTCTCTAGTTACAATCAGGTGATTGTAAAAGAATCAGAACAATTCAAGATAGATTTCACAACACCTTGGGGGACATATGTTTATGTGAGAATTCCTTTTGGTCTCACAAATGATGGTGCAACTTTTCAGAGGGCAACGGATGTTGATTTTGCAAATTTTATTGATGATTTCCTTATTGTTTATCAAGATGATTTAACTGCCTATTCCAAGAAGGAAGAAGACCATTGTACTCATTTAGAAAAAATATTTGTGAGGGCTTTGGAATATGGTATTTCATTAAACCCAAGGAAATGTGCATTTGGTGTCATTAAGGGTAAGTTGCTTGGCCACTTGGTTGGCAAGCAAGGAGTTGAAATTGATCCTGAAAGGGTGGCAGCCATTGATAAGATTTAGAGATCAAAGAATATCAAAGAAATTTCCTCTTTCTTTGGTCAGGTCAATTTCTTGAGAAGATTTGTAACAAACTTTGCTGAAGTTACTAGACCTATATCCAACATGTTAAAGAGAGGATCTGCTATTACATGGGAGCGTGAACCTGATGAAGCTTTCAAAAGTATCAAGCAAGCTATTAAAGATGCACCTATGCTTAAGGCACCTGATTACAATATCCCAATGCATATCTTCTTTTTTGCATCTTTTCATACTATTGCTCCAGTTTTGTTACAAAAAAATAAGGATGGTTTTGAGCAGCCTATTACATTCTTCAGTAAATCTTTGTAGGCTCCTGAATTGAAGTATGACATAAATGAGAAACAAGCATATGCACTTGTGAAGGTAGTCAAGGCTTTTAGGTGTTACTTGATGGGGACAATTGTGATTGCTTTTGTGCCAAGTGCAGCTATGAAGGATATTTTCTTAGAGTAGGAGGTGTCTGGAAGAAGATGCAGATGGATCAATAGGATCCAAGAATTCAATTTTGATGTCCAAATTACCAAGTTGGTTAGAGGACAAGGATTGGCAAAATTGATGGCTCAATCCAATCTTGATGCTAATCAGGTAAATCATTCTAAAATTGATTATACATGTGATATGGATGATTGTGTTTGGTATCAAGATATTATCTATTATCTAAGAAACATGAAGTGTCCAGATGAGATGGATGACAATAAGAAGAGGACATTGAAATTACAGGCCATCAAGTATGTAATTGTGAAATGTAAATTGTATAGATAGAATTTGGATTGCATACTATTGAAATGTGTAGATGAAAATCAAGCTGAAGTATTGTTGAAAGAAATGCATGAGGGGGTTTGTGGTGGACATTACATGGGTAAGACTACTACTCAAAAGATCTTGAGAGAAGGATTCTGGTGGCCCACAATCTTCAAGGATGCAGAGCAGTTGGTAAGGAGGTGTGATGCTTGTCAAAGGTTCTCTGGTAAGCTTAAATTTTTAGGCAATGTGCCTTTGAGGCCAGTTGAGGTGCAAGCTCCTTTCCAAGAATGGGGAATTGATTTCATAGGGAAGATACCAAACAAGTCAAGTGGAGGACACTCATGGATCTTAGTTGCCACTGATTACTTTACAAAGTGGGTAGAGGCTATACCTACAAGGAATGCAACCAGCAAGGTGGTAACTGATTTCTTGTTGAACAACATTGTTACAAGGTTTGGTTACCCTGAGAGGATAGTTAGTGATAATTCCATGTGCTTCAGGTTTGTTGAATATAAGGACTTTTGCAAAGGTTTAAGAATTCAGATTTCTTATTCCTCACCTTATCATCTACAAGGAAATGGTCAAGTAGAATCTACTAATAAGAGTTTGATTAAGATCCTCAAGAGGATCCTTGAAAAGAATAAGAAGGCATGAAATTCAAAACTACCATTAGCTATATGGGCTGATAGGGTAAATGTGAAGAGGGCAATTGGTTGTGCACCATTTGACCTAGTATATGGAATACATGCAAGAATGCCTCAAAATAATCTTCTAGAAATGTATAAATTTGTGCAATTATATGATGATGACATAGACGATGAAATGAAATTGAGGATTGAGGATCTCTTCAGGCTAGATGAAATTGGGACAGAGTCAGCTCCAAGGACTGTCAAGTTGCAATTGCAAATCAAGAACATGTATGACAAGAAGGCTATGGAGAGGAAGTTTGAGCCTGATGATCTAGTATTAATTTGGAATTCCAGACTAGAGGATAAGGGAAAACATGGAAAGTTTGATCCCATCTAGCTAGGGCCATATCAAATTCATGAAAAATGGGGCCAGGATTCTTATGTTTTAAAAGAACTAAATGGTAATGCTCAAGAATTGCCTGTTCATGGACAATTCTAGAAAAAATACTTCTTTTGAAGTATTATGTCTTCCATGAGCAATAGTTAGGTTGTGTGTATATGTATAGCCTTGTAAATTTTGTAATTTTGTTTGGTCCTTGGTCCTATTTTGTCTAAGTTTCATATTCTACCTTGCTTGTTCCTTGTTGTCTACAAATTTTTGCCTATGGGTGGTCTACTTTAACCAGTGATTCTAGATTCTTACTATGCCTACAAGAGTCACACATCCCTAGATAGAGCCACTGTTAGTGCCTACAAAAAATTTCATGGTTGTAGCGATTCCCCCTGGTCTCTGCAATTATTTTGGTATCTGCTTTAAACCCTAAGCTTAGAAAATTCAAAAATATAGCTGTTGGTGTGAAAAAGCCCTTTTTTGTCTCAGGCCTTTTTCTAATTTCATGTTACCTTTTTAAATCAATTAAAATCCCTTTAGCACATGTGCTTTAATATTTTGTCACCTCACGGGGTCATGCCTTTGATTTTTTCCTAAGTCTCTAACCCATGGCGGCCTTTAATTTTCCTAAGTCCCAGCGCTAATATTTTTACTAAGTCTCAGCAATTAATATTTCCTAATGTTTTGACTTAATTTTTCTTGGGCCCAGCTCTGACACCATCTTAATCCCATGATTGTTATAAGTTCACAAGGGTTTTGTCAGAAGCTTGTGATCTTATGCCAGTCGTCGATTCCTTTTCATGACGTAGCTTTTCTAAGTGGGTGGGTCCACTGTCAGAGGGTGCTGAAATGGTGGCATCTTATTGGTTGGTGAGTTAGTGAGTTGGATGTGTTATCAGGTAGGCCCAGTAGCTCAGTTAGAAGATTCATGATCGATGGTGGGTGCATGATCTCATGGAATTTTCCAAGCCCTTGAGATCATGCACTGTCCATCCAATCTTCCAAGTGGTATAATGTTCTTAGCGAGTCCAATGCCACACATGCACATTTGGCAGTCTCTTATTGTTCCACATAATGATGATTTGGCAAGTGTCAGTGGGACCTAGTATCCAGCATGTCTTTGGGGTTTTGACAACTGCAAAGAATCAATGGTTGGTGTAAGTTCTCATGAGTTTTGTCAGAGCTATGAGATCTTACACCCACCGTCTGATTATAGGGCTTGTATGCAGTGGGTCCTATGTCAGAGGTGACCAAACAGGTATAGCAAATGATATGTTGACATGTGGCATCTTTCTAGGTGAGCACAAGGTTATCAAAGGGTTTATCAGTTTAGATAAAATGTTTGGCAGTTCTGATATATTACAAAGGTTTCACTCATTCATGAAGAAAAGTAGCGGAGTTCTAAAAAGTTGGTGATTTAGCAAACACTGTGTTCACATAATCGCTAAACTATCTAGCAGAGACATAAGGTATTCTATGACTTGGAGGTGGTCTTTAGTCACCAAGTCACTAAATGTGACTGGGGTCTTTTTAAAAGATAAATCATAAAGCCTGTGAAAAGGAAGGATATGATGGTCACAATATAAATTTGACCTAGATTTAAATATCGATCACTAATTTGCTGCTAGCGCTATGAAACTAGCCATTTAATTTCAAATTCAAATTTGTAAAGGGTTTCCTACAACTAGAAGGACTAAAATTCAATGTTTAAGTGGCTGGACTTGGTGGAAATGATTTTCAAACTATTGCAGTGTGGTCTAGGGTGTTCCATGATCATTTGCAGGGGTCTGTACTATGTTCTTGGTGCTCGAGGCATGTTGCAGGTGGCCGAACAGGTTGAAAAATTTAGTATTTCATGGTTCTCAGTACCTTCTTAGTGAAATTTTCATGATTGAGGATCACTCCAGGATCTGTTTTCTCCTAGTTGCCTGGGTTTCTTCCCTTGTATTAAATTTTTGACTATTTCTAGTTGGTTGGGTGGTTGAAACCCTAACCCTAGTCACCCGAAGCTTGATGCATCCTCTTTGAGGATTCCAAGGTGACTAGGGGTATAAGTGATTAGTTTTTTGATAGAGTAAGGGTTCGATCCTAAGGTTCTATTCTAAATTTTGGTCAATTCTAGTGGTTGTGATTATATGAACATTAGAGGAAAGAGGAGCTGGATTTTGGGTCTGCTTCCTATCTTTGTGTTTCTTTTATTGTATATTGATCCTAAATATGTTAATAAGAATGTTATTGAGTTCTAATCTTACATTTGTGTATGTCTTCTTGTTTTGGTTCTGAGGTCATATATGTTAGTGTCACAAAGTATATTAGCATATGGTAAACAAAGAGTATTGTGAAGTCATCTCTGAGTTCCCAACAAAGTTAGGATTAAAGTCTTTTAGGAGAGTTTAGTGAGTTTGCAACCAAATAATAATTTGATGTCCTTTAGTTTGAAGGAGAGGGTTAGTAGGCAAAGCACTTATCCTGAGCCCAAGAATGTTTGATTTAAGATCTTTAGCTAATGTATGTAATTGGGTGACTCTTTGCCCTAGGTTAAGGCACTGGTCCATTCTCTGGAGGCATTTCATTGTCATCAACCACACACACCCAAATTTAAATGATAATATCTTTCAGTTAGTTAGTAAAGGACATAGTTGTATATTGTTTTGAGACTCCTTTAGAGAAGTGATTCAAGGGTACACCCACCTGAGCATTAAGGCTCAAAGTGTAGAAGGATCTCATTGTTGATCCTAGTTAATTGGCCCTCTTCCTTGTAGACTTTGGAGTGGTGGTAGAGTCAAAGTTATATTAAAGTTATCCATCAAAGTATAAAGCTACAAGTTGAAGATCAAAGGGAACTCCCAACACCATGATCGATACATCATGTGGACCTCAACTAAGTGGGTAACTATGGCTTCAACCTGAGTCATGAACACACATTAAATATCTTATACACATGAAAACATAAGACATCATAGATAATAATGGTTAGATTCAAATCATTGGGTTAGCTTTATAAATCATGTATCTATAGATGTTTTCAAACTTCATAAACATATAAATGATAATAATAAATAAGTGTATCTAAGCATCTAATAAGTGTATCATCCTCTAAATAAGAAAAACTATAAACATATGGTTCTAACCATCATAATGATAGTGTCCAAATAAAAGTCCAAGTATAATAATTGGATAGGGTATTACATCCTCCCCCCCTAAGATGAGACTTACTCCTGGAAGTCAACAAGTTAGAAATGGAAATACATCAAACATTATCTCTTAAACACATTTTAACTAATATCACATACATAACTAATCCTTGAATCCATGCCCTATATAGAGAATAATCCTCATAATATGGTTAAGCATGAAATATATATCCCAATCAATTTTACTATCACCAACAAGGATAACTTCAACTTGATCAAATATCATTATGAATAGAATTTTCCCTTTACTTAGAAAGTAAGCACCAAGTTAAATAGCTTGGACCACTCAATTCACCTTAAAATATATCAAAATATTACAAATTCCTTCTCTTTCAACACATAAAAATTAAATTCTTACTTGCATCTGACATAATGATACATTTCAATCTAAAATAAAATATTGAGCATATCCAAATGTTCCTTATAAACAATCATATCAATCCACATCACTGAGATTACACATCACAAGGATTAGGAGTGGATATGCCTCTTTAGACAAGCTCTCACTCCAGGATACAATACCAATCTCATCTATATCCAAAATCCATAATTGATACCTCACATAGTGGCTTGATGGTGTCTTGGGCCATTACCACAAAGGCCCTCCATACAAGTCCACATGTCATATCCCTTGTTTGTGTAAGGTGGTTAGCCTCCAAGGAACATACACCACACATAGGAAGGTAGTGGATACTAGCTACATAACAATCTCACATACCCCCATCCTCAAGGGTTCTCTGCATCTACTTCCTTGTATACACTCACCAAGTCTGCCTCATTCATTTTTAGTGAGGAATCACAACACAACACAAGACCAACATTAGAAAATTCCAAAAGAAGATAGTTTAGCCACCAAAGTTCATAAATAATAGAAATAGAATTATCAATCTCAACAATAGGGTAAGAAGAATCCAAGATATTACAACAATAAATTACACCCAAGATAAATTTCATAAGTCCTCGCTAAACTATTGTAGGAAAAGATGAGATAATTATTAGTCTACATAAATAAAGATAAAAAAAAATCACCATAAATTGCACATCACATCACTGTGTGACTATATCTAGTCACCTCACGAAGAAGGAGGGAACAACGTCTAGCTATCACAATAGCCTTTCATGTGGTTGGGCCTGGGAAACACTACCCACATTGCATAGGGGGTTTACCTCGGCAACACCCCTACATCAGATGGTGCAGAATAAGCATGCCAACCCACCTGACATGAACATACACCAAGTGGAGTAAGTACACTCTTGTCATATATCGCATGAAAGTGTTCCTTATGGAGTAGGCACACACAGGACACACCCAGCATAATGATGTCTCTCATAGATCATCATCATAGCCAGAGGTATACATGGCTAGGGCCCACCCATATGCCTACCACATCTACAAACTGAGCATCCATAGGTGCCCCTCTACAAGAATGCAAGAATCAACAATACACTCTGCATCAAGTAGGAAGAAAAATACGTACATATACTGCACCTTCATGTAATCATGTACATGGCATCATGTTCTTGAGCTCAGCTCACTACCATCAGCAACATGGCATCATCACCTCACACTATGTTAGAACATTAGTGGGGTGTGGCATCATATTCATTGCATCATGTTGGAACACATGCAAATATGGTATCCATCACAACATGGGCTAATAGAACCTCCCTCCACATGTTGGACCACATGGAAATGTACATATCCATAAATCATATATCTTCTCATAGAGGCTCATATGAAGTACTGGTATTGTGTTCAAGAACTATGGAAATTAGGATAAAAACTTATGAACCACATGTATAGGTTCTTCATAAGGGGAAGCATTGATTACTCTTTTCCCTCAAGTAGTGGAAGTTAAGGTCACTTCGTGCCACCATTATACCTACACTACATAACTACCCAAGGAAATGGTGACACTACTACCCATCCACATACTAAATTACCAACACTCATGGGTTGGCATTCAGTAGGGTGACAAACAAGAAAGCAAAAAATGAGTGGTATGGTTCTCCCATACCCTTATCCAAAACATAACTTTAGTGGATGAGCACTTATATTGCACCACTCCATGGAACACAAATAATTACTGGTTATACACAACACCCAACATAAGCACTGGCACTAGTTTTATCACATTTACAAGGAAGTACACAATAACATCATATAGTATCCATATATTCCAATTTTTATTTTATTTTCACAATTCACTTTTTCTACCTGGTACAAAATACCAATGACATACTTAATCACATTTCACCTCCTCATGGGCATATGCCAATATCCAATGTACACATATCAATCTCTACCATTCACATAATATGAGACAATAACATCTATTTTCAAGATGACTTTAACTTATATAAAATAAGGCACAAAGAGAAATGATACATTATATTTCTTCAAGATTCATCGAATCAATAAATATTTGTTTTAATTAAGGTAAGGAAACAATAAACTTGTACTACGTACATTTATTAGTCACATAATAAATTCACAAGTAATCATTATAAACCATTATGGATATTCACTTTTCACCCAATTAGGGACACTAAGAGTGGACCAAGTATCATCTTTTCAAATAAATGAATTAGCTAGGTACTTTCATTACACATGATAAATCCCTCCAATAAAGACACAACAAACCATATAGACATTTCAAGACACTAGTATTCACTAACATAATAACTTCAATACCAATAAGGAAATACATTGATGTCTCAATTTCCTAATATTGAAATTTGGGAATGATAATGACATCATTACTAAACTCACCACAATATTCACATTTCATCTAAATATACCTATTCACCGTGTCAAGAACAAACAATTTCCCAAAATAGTCCAAAAAATCTTCCTTCAATAATTGAACCAAAAGAAACTGTATTCCTTTAATTTTGAAATCTCCTAATTTCATCAATATGGTTAAATCCTACATAGGACTCCAATCAAAAATACACCTTGGGAGCTTAGGTCATTTACCCAAGAATCTCAAAATCAACAATTTAAATCATATATTTTCATTACATATAGATAACATCATTTTATGACCATTCATCAAGAAGAGAGAAGATATATTTATTTTAATTTGTGGTGGTTATTATCAAATATCACTAATGAAATTTATTTGAACATCCATAGGTTAGAAAAACCATAATCAATCAGACATCCTGTCACATTATCAATTACATATAAAGATCAAGAGAAATAAACACAATCTTAATTTAAAGAATGTTATCAAACTATTCGTAATTCTTTCAACAACATATCCAAAAGGATTCCCCATGAATTCTAGTGTTGTAACCTAGTTAATAAGGTTCTAAATTCCCCTTCCGTAAAAAAATTTGGTTGTCAATTCTCTTTTAAAATAGGGAAAAGGAAAACAAGATGCAATACTTCAACCTACAATACATATGCAACTTAACTTCATCATTTTGACTCTATAAGAATCACTACTACCATGGTAATATCTTAGTCCTTGCTATAAATGCAAGCAATGCAATTTCCAACTTATAAAATCTCATTAACTAGGATAATTGATCAGACATAGCAATTATGATGTAAATTTAGTATTTATAGGAAAATATAGTGTTAAGCCTTTTCAAATCAATCAAGTAATCCTAAAATAACTATAAAAAGAACTCATGATGAAAATAGTTAGAGGTAGAATTAGTAGGTAATGTTAGCTACTACCAAAAATTTAGGCACAATAAAACTTACCATAATACCTCGAGTCTTTCCAGGAGCACAACAAGAAGGTGAGACCAAAGTATGAGGGATTCATTAATATTCCTTTATTAAGAAAGACATCCACTATTTATGGAAGCACTTGGGAGAATCATTAGCTAATTCTAGAATGAAAACATAAGTAATTGATTTGAGGCAACTTAATCAAAGAAGAACATGCATACTTTTGTAAAACAATGTAGCATAAATACCAAGAATGTGGTTCTTATATCTAGGATCCTATCTTACTAATACAATGATAAAATCAAAAGGAAACTATGTAAAACACACAAAAAATAAGTGAGCTATGAGTCCCCAGAGTTCACAGAGTGGCAACCTAGGGCTCTGATACCAAAGATGTCATGCCCACAAGGGAACTAGGAAAGAGAACAAAGATTCTCTTTAGAAAATAAAACCTAAGTAACGAATTATGAAAAATTTTGAACTTTAAAAGATTTGCATGAACAATCCATAAACATAATTTAACTTACAATCCTTCCAAGTTTCCCTAATAGTACATTTATGATTATTTTAAGATCATTAAGTGTACTAACTCTTATCGCATAACCTTTGAAATTCTTTAGAGAGAAATATAAATGCTATCATTTGATTACTAACCAATTGATTCCATCAATATTCCCTAAACCTTCTTTCATAAACATGTAAAGCATAATCACTTGTAAAATAATTTATCTTGGAGTTAAACTATTTCTCATATGAAATTAATACATTTGTTTTACTAACTTTTCTTGAACAATAGTAATAAGAAACATGCCACTTTGCTTGAAACATATATGAAACTGCTTTTGCTTTTCCAACAACATGATTTACATAAAGTTCACCATTCCCTTTTCTTTTCCCTAAATCTACCCATCCAAATTAAATCAAATTGAAATACCTTAAATTCTACATTACATTCATTTCCTCTAGGAGGTAATAATAGCTTTACATTTGAGAATAATGAAAGATAAATACAAAGTCTTCTTCCTTCAAAATTGGAACAATATGCAAGCAAGAATCCATAAGCTCTGCAACTATGAAAGGTACCTCGATAAAAGATTTACCACCCAACCACATGGATACCAAAAGGCCCACTCCCCCATGCTAGGAGATAAACACCAAGGTACAAAAGGAAGTGATATCTATGTCATACCTAGGGTTGGAGTAACCTTTCCCAAATAACAACTGAAAAAAAAATTAAAGTACAAACCCTTTTACAAAAGGTTCTAAGGCTAGGTAGAAACTCTAAGTGACAAGTTAGGTTTCCTACCCTTACCAAAACATCATAAAACACATAACACTAAAATTTGAAGAGATTTTTAGAGGGTTTGGTGTGTGGAAGAGAGAGGGAAATAAATTTTTCTTTGAATACAAATGAAAAGCTCTACAACTTTCTTGTTCTCTGTCGTGAGGTTATAGCCAGCCCTTTTGTATTTGAATGATCTCCATTACAATGTAAATGTGATTAAAAATGGATTGACATAGCATTTGTTTCTATTGCTAACCATTTACATACAGGTTTAATTTGTTTTTATGAGGCTTTGAACAGAGGAAGTCCTCATTTACATTGATTGTCCCTATTATTGATTTGGTGCAATCAGTCAATTGTTTTGAAGTTTAAATGAGCACATAGGCTCTCCAATTTCTTTGGTTATTATAGATTATGGGAGAAGCCTATTACTATATAAGTATGTGCCATTAAGTGTTTGAATGTAGGGATATACAAGAGTTTGAAAATAAAGATATTTGATTGACAAACAATACAATATCAAAAAAAATGACCCTTAGTGCAGGGACCATAACTTTTCATTCAATTGTTGGATTTTGATGGTCTTTAAATATGTTTTAAAAACCCTAATTATGCCTATCCACACTAGAGTGATTGAGGATTTTTTATCAGAATCAAAAGTTATACACATCTAAGTATGTGTTTGTCTAGAGGGAAGACATCTATCATGTTAGGACAATCATAGGTAAGATGATTGTTTAAATAAATTTGATCTAGGAAAGAGATAGACAAAAGGGGTAGTGACATATTTCCCAATATAAATCATACTTCTATATTATCCATAAAGTAAAAAAATAATATAGCATCACAGGAATCATATAACACAGAGAAAAAAGATAATTATTTATATAGTAATAGTTTTCAACAAACTATCCTTTCTCCTACATAAAATTGCAGACATGACCTAATATATTCATTTCAAATTCACAGAGGACAACAAAGAGGAAGATTTAAAGAAATCATATATATATATATATATATATATATAATATATATATATATATATATATATATATATATATATATATATATTATATATATATATATATATATATATATATATATATATATATATATATATATATATATATATACATACATACATACATATATCTATATATATTGTGTGTGTGTGTATATATATATACATACATACATACATATATCTATATATATATGTGTGTGTGTGTGTCTATATATATATATATATATATATATATATATATATACATACATACATACATACATATATATATATAGATACATATATATATATACATACATACATACATATATATATATATATA